>OX465281.1:181119333-181320654 GCA_949987705.1 Thereva unica
AGTGATCTTGACTTTGACTTTCTTGAAAGTAATTTGACCCACCCAACAATAATTAAGCGCAACTTGCAATGCGCCGCGTGAGAAGCGCGCGATAAGCAAGTTGCGCAGGTGGGAACTAAAAGTTCAAGGGCGCGTTTTTCCCAGCCGGTGGACAATTTTCCATGCCACCACCGGCGGGTGAAAATTTAATTTAGTTGAGTGTTGTTTTAACGGCCAAGTGCGGCGGGCGCGTCGCCATGTTCTTAAAATAAGTGTTGTTCTATCCACAAGCGGCGGCGGGCGCGTCGATAATATTATTAAGAGAGTCTTGTCTAAACTACGATCCGCGACGGGCGCGTCTACAATTTTCAAAAAAGTGTTGTTTTAACCATTGACGCCAGCGGGCGCGTAAGAATAAAAAAATATGGCGGTGATTTTTTAATAAGGAAGTGTTGTAAAAATCCACGATCGCCGGCGGGCGCGGCTTCGCGTGACTTATCTATATTAATAAAGGAAAGTGTGTGTCTGTGTGTCTGTGTGTCTGTGTATCTGTGTGTCTGTGTATCTGTGTGTCTGCTTGTGCGTACCGTCACGCATTGTAGCCAAACTAGAAGAGATAGAAATCTGAAATTTTTTTTGTAGATGCATGGATACCCCAGAAGGTGGAAGTAAGTTTCCGTTTTTCGCTATTTTGATTAGTTTTTTTTTAATTAATTAATTAGTACGATTTGTCACCATTTTTTACGCTCTACGCCTGGTATCTCGGCTAATGTATATCGTAGAACATTATGAATGCCACCAATTGAAAGATTAGACAATTCTGGTTTAAAATTATTTGTTTCAAATCTCAGAAAGGCGATTTTTCGAAATTCATCCCCTAAGGGGGTGAAATGGGGTTTACCCAAACCGCTGGAGCTATAGGGCTGAAATTTTCACAGTGAATCCCAATAATGACGTGGACATCCACTAACAAGCGATTTTGCGAAACTCATCCCATAAGGGGGTGAAATGGGGTCAACCCAAAACCGCTGGAGCTATAGGGCTGAAATTTTGACAGTGAATCCCAATAATGACGTGAACATCCACTAACAAGCGATTTTTCGAAATTCGTTCCCCAAAGGGGGAAATGGGGTTTACCCAAACCGCCTGAGCTATAGGGCTGAAATTTTGGCAGTGCATCCCTATAATGACGTGGACATCCACTAAGAGGCGATTTTTCGAAATTCATCCCCTAAGGGGGTGAAATGGGGTTTACCAAACCGCTGGAGCTATAGGGCTGAAATTTTGACGGTGCATCCCTATAATGGCGTGGACATCCACTAAGAAGCGATTTTTAGAAATTCATCCCATAAGGGGGTGAAATGGGGTCAACCCAAAACCGCTGGAGCTATAGGGCTGAAATTTTGACAGTGAATCCCAATAATGACGTGAACATCCACTAACAAGCGATTTTTCGAAATTCGTTCCCCAAAGGGGGAAATGGGGTTTACCCAAACCGCCTGAGCTATAGGGCTGAAATTTTGGCAGTGCATCCCTATAATGACGTGGACATCCACTAAGAGGCGATTTTTCGAAATTCATCCCCTAAGGGGGTGAAATGGGGTTTACCAAACCGCTGGAGCTATAGGGCTGAAATTTTGACGGTGCATCCCTATAATGGCGTGGACATCCACTAAGAAGCGATTTTTAGAAATTCATTCCATAAGGGGGTGAAATGGGGTCAACCCAAAACCGCTGGAGCTATAGGGCTGAAATTTTGACAGTGCATCCCTATAATGACGTGGACATCCACTATAAATAGATTTTTCGAAATTCATCCCCTAAAGGGGTGAAATGGAGTTAACCCAAACCGCTGGGGCTGAAGGGCTGAAATTTTGACAGTGCATCCTTATAATCACGTGGAAATGAATGACTCAAAATTTACTTTATTTAGGATTCCTTTGTCACTTCTCTTGATGACATATACACACCAATCTCTGCTTCAAAACTTGCAGATTTGTTGAGCAGAGGTGATATACGCAGCAATTTGTTTACCATGTTTATTAAAAAAATGCTCTATAATAAACCTTTTTTAGGGATAATAACAACTGACTTTTTTGTTTGTTTTCTTTTCAAGGAAAACAGTGCACATAATAAACAGTTTTTATTTAAAGGCGTTGCAAGGCACGCGGGTTTTATGCTAGTTATAATTATAAAGAAAAAAAAAACAAACATATTTACTTAAGTATTAAAAATTGATTTTTGAAAAGTTAAGTGTGAGTTATAAAAATTTAGAAAAACATCAACTGTGCTTTAACTTAACAAGAAACAAATTTACTAAAAAAAATAATAAGTATAAAAATTTTTATTTGAGAAAATTGTTTTTTTGTGGTAGTTAAAACTGAATAAATTAAGTAAACCACTTAAAAAGGCCACACTTAAAATTAAATTGAATAGTTTTAAGGTAATAAAAAATTAAAATAAACCAATAATTAAAAAAAAAATATATATAAAGAAAAATAATACGAACCACCTCTGATCTTCCAGTTGCAATATTTAATAAATTGATGATTTTTTAAATGCATTTTTCGAATAATTTAAAAAGCGGATGATGGAAATTTGAAAATAATAAATGAAAGTAAAAAACAAATTTTTTTTGCTGTGACTTGTAAATATGGAGAACAGGGTGAACATAAATTAAATAATGATAAGGTGAAATATCTTTTTTTTGTTGTCTGTAACCGCTAAGAAAAAATAAAAAAAAAAAAATTGTATTAGTTATTGTGAAATCATTCGTAAAATAAATGAAAAGGAAACCAGTGAAATATAAGAATTTAAACAAAAAAAAAAACAAATAAAGTGTGTTGCTTTCATTATATAACAAGTGTGGTGAGTTTATCTATCTTCTATATTAATAAAGGAAAGTGTGTGTCTGTGTGTCTGTGTGTCTGTGTATCTGTGTGTCTGTGTATCTGTGTGTCTGCTTGTGCGTACCGTCACGCATTGTAGCCAAACTAGAAGAGATAGAAATCTGAAATTTTTTTTGTAGATGCATGGATACCCCAGAAGGTGGAAGTAAGTTTCCGTTTTTCGCTATTTTGATTAGTTTTTTTTTAATTAATTAATTAAAACGATTTGTCACCATTTTTTACGCTCTACGCCTGGTATCTCGGCTAATGTATATCGTAGAACATTATGAATGCCACCAATTGAAAGATTAGACAATTCTGGTTTAAAATTATTTGTTTCAAATCTCAGAAAGGCGATTTTTCGAAATTCATCCCCTAAGGGGGTGAAATGGGGTTTACCCAAACCGCTGGAGCTATAGGGCTGAAATTTTCACAGTGAATCCCAATAATGACGTGGACATCCACTAACAAGCGATTTTGCGAAACTCATCCCATAAGGGGGTGAAATGGGGTCAACCCAAAACCGCTGGAGCTATAGGGCTGAAATTTTGACAGTGAATCCCAATAATGACGTGAACATCCACTAACAAGCGATTTTTCGAAATTCGTTCCCCAAAGGGGGAAATGGGGTTTACCCAAACCGCCTGAGCTATAGGGCTGAAATTTTGGCAGTGCATCCCTATAATGACGTGGACATCCACTAAGAGGCGATTTTTCGAAATTCATCCCCTAAGGGGGTGAAATGGGGTTTACCAAACCGCTGGAGCTATAGGGCTGAAATTTTGACGGTGCATCCCTATAATGGCGTGGACATCCACTAAGAAGCGATTTTTAGAAATTCATCCCATAAGGGGGTGAAATGGGGTCAACCCAAAACCGCTGGAGCTATAGGGCTGAAATTTTGACAGTGAATCCCAATAATGACGTGAACATCCACTAACAAGCGATTTTTCGAAATTCGTTCCCCAAAGGGGGAAATGGGGTTTACCCAAACCGCCTGAGCTATAGGGCTGAAATTTTGGCAGTGCATCCCTATAATGACGTGGACATCCACTAAGAGGCGATTTTTCGAAATTCATCCCCTAAGGGGGTGAAATGGGGTTTACCAAACCGCTGGAGCTATAGGGCTGAAATTTTGACGGTGCATCCCTATAATGGCGTGGACATCCACTAAGAAGCGATTTTTAGAAATTCATTCCATAAGGGGGTGAAATGGGGTCAACCCAAAACCGCTGGAGCTATAGGGCTGAAATTTTGACAGTGCATCCCTATAATGACGTGGACATCCACTATAAATAGATTTTTCGAAATTCATCCCCTAAAGGGGTGAAATGGAGTTAACCCAAACCGCTGGGGCTGAAGGGCTGAAATTTTGACAGTGCATCCTTATAATCACGTGGAAATGAATGACTCAAAATTTACTTTATTTAGGATTCCTTTGTCACTTCTCTTGATGACATATACACACCAATCTCTGCTTCAAAACTTGCAGATTTGTTGAGCAGAGGTGATATACGCAGCAATTTGTTTACCATGTTTATTAAAAAAATGCTCTATAATAAACCTTTTTTAGGGATAATAACAACTGACTTTTTTGTTTGTTTTCTTTTCAAGGAAAACAGTGCACATAATAAACAGTTTTTATTTAAAGGCGTTGCAAGGCACGCGGGTTTTATGCTAGTATTTTTATATAACAATTGGTTAACGGTTAACACCCTGGTTGGAGGGTTGTGTGAGTTATTATTATACAAAGTTTATAATTTTATATAACAACCCCATTTCACCCCCTTAGGGGATGAATTTCGAAAAATCGCCTTTCTGAGATTTGAAACAAATAATTTTAAACCAGAATTGTCTAATCTTTCAATTGGTGGCATTCATAATGTTCTACGATATACATTAGCCGAGATACCAGGCGTAGAGCGTAAAAAATGGTGACAAATCGTACTAATTAATTAATTAAAAAAAAACTAATCAAAATAGCGAAAAACGGAAACTTACTTCCACCTTCTGGGGTATCCATGCATCTACAAAAAAAATTTCAGATTTCTATCTCTTCTAGTTTGGCTACAATGCGTGACGGTACGCACAAGCAGACACACAGATACACAGACACACAGATACACAGACACACAGACACACAGACACACACTTTCCTTTATTAATATAGATAAAATAAATTTACCCTGCGATTTCTTGACGCTATAATTAAGAGAAAAATCGTAGGAATTCAATGAATGTGTTTTGGATAAATTGGTCGAGAGGAAAAGGTGGAAAAAAGTTAATAATAGTAGCGAAAACAAGTTTTGCCACTTTTTAGGTACGAAAAAATTGTTGTCTTGGAAAACAAAAAATACTACATAAATAGTGCTTAAAATGACGAAAAATATGAGTTTTGCACCATTGAAGTCGGTCAACAACTTTTTGCAGAAAAATTCAAAAACCGTTAAAAATTACAATTTTTTTGACATTTAATTATAGGGAGTGTAATTATCGTAGCACTTAGTGTTCAAGGATTAAATTGTATCTGCCTACAGTAAAAATTTCATGAAAAAATAATGGTAACTTTTCGAGTTTCGTTTTCAAACGAGTTTTTAAGTTGTTAAATCAAACCTACATTTCATGAAAATGGAGTTGTGGAGCAAATAAATTAGGCCTGTAAAAAAAATTCTAGGAACACTGTGGACCTTGTTCAACCTTTTTTCGTGAAACAGGTGTTTTTCATTTTTGAGATTTACTCGAAAGTTACCATTATTTTTTCATGAAATTTTTATTATAGGTAGGCACCATCAGAAGCCACAATTTAATCCTTGACACAAGGTTCTACGATAATTACACTCCCTATAATTATCAAATATCTCTCCTGGAATAAAAATTATTATGTCAAATTCACTTCAAACTGAGCAGCATGAAAAGCTTGCAGTGGACGACCCCTGTAGCGTGTAGCCGCGTATCTCAGAGTCGGTTGTTGAGCCGCCTGAAGCCGCTCATGTAGCCGAAGCGCGTAGCCGCTCGAATACGCTTCCAGTGGACGACCAGCCTTTAGGCACTTTACACTGGAAGCGTATTCGAGCGGCTACGCGCTTCGGCTACATGAGCGGCTACACGCGGCTATGCGCGACAGATCCAACATAAAGAATTTCATACAAACATCGTCCACTGCAAGCGGCTTCGAGCGGGCAGCTATAGGCGTATTCGAGCGTGCCGCGCGAATCCAAATTAATTTGGATTGGTCGCGCGTAGCCGCTCGAATCAGGAAATAATTTGCTCCAAATAGTACAGGAAAAATAGTAAAAATAGCGGAAATGATTGGGTACAGGTTGAAAATTGGCACAGAGCTTCCTTTTAGGGCTCTCAATAAGGGGTTATAAAGTCTACCGATTTTCTACCCCGGAAGCTCATTTTTTAGGGTGTTTTAGGGTCAATATATCAGTTTTTTGCAAATACATCTGAAACCGTAAGACCTATAATAAAATAATGTGCACAAAGTTTGTAGATCATGCGATTCTCTACTAAAAAAGTTATTATACATTTTCCCATAGGAATTGCCATTCAAGATATATCACCGTTTTAAAGATTTAAAATACTCAAATGCACTCATTCACGACTTGTATAGGTTATCAGACGTTCAAGTTGGACTACGTTGTTAATTTTTTTAGGGATGATTCCTGGATGTATTTGGAGAAAATATTGTTCTAGGGAGGGGGTTAAGTACTAAAATACATGGTGTTTACGAAAAAAAGGTATTTTGTTTTAATTTATTTAGAGTTGAATAACTAGTTTACTAATTATCGTAAAGCAATATTATACTTCGACTCATCTTTTAGGTGAATGTGTATTCTTTTATTTGATATAAATAACAGGAACTTGAGTGACTCCATTTAGAACATATGTAGGTTGACAGTATGAGCGAAATGCTAAAAAACGAATAAAATTGTGATTTTGTGTTATAACCCCTTATTGAGAACCCTAAATGGAAGCTCTGTGCCAATTTACAGCCTGTACCCAGTCATTTCCGCTATTCCGCTTTTTTCGGCTTAATTTAACTGTACTAAAAGCCTTCTATATTTACAAATCACAAAATTATTATGTCAAATTCACTTCAAACTGAGCAGCATGAAAAGCTTGCAGTGGACGACCCCTGTAGCGTGTAGCCGCGTATCTCAGAGCCGCTTGTAGCTGCCTGTAGCCGCTCATATCGCCGAAGCGAGTAGCCGCTCGAATACGCTTCCAGTGGACGACCAGCCTAAGTTGCTGCTATGAGACCTGCGACACAGGACAGGACAGAAACTCGGGAAACTTAGGGCAAAGATATCTAGAATTACTTCTTTTATGACTACCTAGGTTGGAAAGTATAGTTGCGTGAGTTGACCGAAAATCAAAACATAACCTGAAATTTTTGTGTGAAATTTCCAGAACGAAGTAATTTTTTATTCCCGTGCAAGTTAAAACACCGAAAGGCGGACTTCACGGATGGTATGAAAAAAAAATCACTTCTATTACAACTCAGCCAGCGCATATAAGGCGAAAAATCTACTCAACCCAGGTAAGAGAGCAGAGTTGGGTTGAGTGGACTCAGTTTTAACTCGACTTGCGTTTATGACTGAGTTAAATCTGGCTTAAACCGGGTAAATAAATACAAGAAGAGAAAACAGAGACGGAAAATAAATGTGACGGAATTAAAAGAAAGAGCAAATTAGGGGTGAATATGAGAACCTACTGGATCTAAAACCAGCACTCCCTTCTTCAAAACCCCCTGGTTTCCTTGAACGACTGGATTAAGTCCTCTTTTCGTTTTCCATCGGGTGTACGTTTGATAATTGAATTGTCACTGGAACATTCAAATAAAGCGAGAGCATTTTCGCCACGCCGAAGTTTTGCTTGGATGCGGATTAAGAGTTAATTTTTAACCAAGATTTGTTTTAATTTATTGAGTATCATTCAATTGATTGGGTCACCCCTGGCACAAATAATGCCCGGGGTTTACCCGGACACTTTTCAAAACCCCGACCGGACGGCCCCCGGATGCCTTCCAAACTAGGACAAATCCGGGGAAGCCCGGACGGATGGCAGCCCTACCTTAATTGAACGGCCGGAAAGGAAACTCTCAACCCACTTATACAGAAGCGAGTCAATTCCAATAGCTTTGAGTTTAGCTAACAAGGCTGAGTGCCATACTCTATCAAAAGCCTTGGAGATATCCAAAGCAACCAAACTGGATTCACCAGATCCATGTAAACTTTGATGGAGGTGCTCCGTAAGGCAAACTTAAAGATCACCAGTGGATCTTTTTTGTCGCAAGCCGTATTGTTTGTCGTTGATAAGTTGGTTGGATTCTAGATATCCCATTAGTTTTTTGTTGATTATCGTCTCCATGGTTTTGGAGAGAATAGAAGTAATTGCTATTGGGCGGTAGTTGGAGGGATCGCTGGAGTCACCTTTTTTCAGTATGGGCTGAACATGGGCAATTTTCCAAGAATCTGGATAAACTCCGGAGAAGTATGATAGGGCAAAAGTTTGCGCAGAGGTTAAGCCAAAGGTGAGGCGCATTGTTTTAAGACGATGGGGGTATATTATCGGGTCCAGTGGATTTATTGGCGTCGAGCTCTTTGAGACACCTGTACACCTCGCCAGTCCTGAAGAAAACCCTGGGCATTAAATGAGCTCGAGAACCGGGGGTAGCGTATCAGTTTCGGGTAGAGAAGAATTTGATGCAAACAGACATGCTAGTAAATAGGCCTTGCATTTGCTGTTTGTTATCACCTTCTCATTGTGGATAAGTGAAGGGATTGTGGATGAAGTGAAATTCTTCTTAATGGAGCTTACCAAGGACCAGAAGTTGAATAATCCGCAGAAAATTTGTTGCGGATCGCACTTTTAAAGAGCGGAAAATGTCAAAGAGAGATTCGCGGTGGCGGATTTGAGAATCCCAAGTCTCAAATCCGCACTCACTTCCGACCCGCCGGATCTGGGAATCGAGGCCAATAATTCGAATGTGTCAAATTGAAAAAAAAAAAAAAAAAACAACACACATCACACATGTAAACACTATAGAAAACGAATCTAAACATTTTTCTTTGGATTGGAGGCAAATCTAATGTGATGCACTTTGTACAACAGAAGTAGGTGTATTATTTTACTTCAACATACATTTATTATTGTTAAAAATTCGGCTTACCGCACCTTTTGTATTAATTTACACTTCAAATTAACTTTTTTTTTATTTTTAAATAAAAAATCACGCACGCACTTCACTTTTCTTTAAATGTAGAACATCTACTGAAAAACACAGGCACCTGTTTATCCATAGCATATATGCACGTGCACGCACACAAGTACCCCCACCTCGCAATGAGACCAACACCAATAATTACCCGCCAAAAATTTGAAAGAATTGATATATTTTAATTGCACCCCATCTATGACAAAGAATTGTGAACACCATCTGTTGAATCTCTTACATAAAAACATAAAACAAAATATAGAAAATAGAAAAAATTAGCATAGACATAGAATAAGCACAAAAGTAAATTCCTTCACACCGTAATTCAATACCATTTCCTGCACTTGCACCAAAAAGCTTTTTATCTCCTCAAGAAAATGCACCGTAAACTAATTATTAAAAGGTAAAATTCGTCGCCAGACGAAATTTAATGCTTTTGTTTTTCAACTAGAATTTTCTCGTGAGAAAAGAAATATGTCGATTATGTTGTTCTTTTTTGTTAGTTTGTGTGATAAAAATTAGTATTTAAGAAAAGTTGGAAAATAAATGAAGTCATTCAGAGATTATCTATTCACCTGAAAAAAAAAAAAAAAAAAAAACAAAGGCTTTTATTTCGCGTATTACCAAGTGAGCCTACTTGGAACAATCATTCTAGTGTAGCAGTATCAAGCACTGTTTTACACATAACATCATACGCTTACGGGTACAAGAACCCTAAGCAAATTATAATCGAAATTTTAAGGCAAAAGAGTCTTAGACATTTTATGGTGACCCCGACGTGATCGGAAGAAAGATCACACGCAAGAACAGAAGCAACTAACATCAAGATGGCTACCATGGAGGATCTGACCGAGGAGCAGCGGAACCTGGCTGCAGATTTAAAACAGCTTATCAGCAACTACAAGAAGGATGGAGCATCGCGAAAAACTCCGGACTATCTTCGAAGGAAGAGAGCGGAATTAGAAGTCCAATGGCAACGTTTTGAGGAGAACGACAACACGATTCGAGTACAATTTGGAGACCAGGTGGACCACCAGTACTTCACCAAACAATATTACGAACAAGTTCGAGAGGGGTATGAGAATGCCCTAGAAGACATAACAAACCGATTGGCCAGCAGCAAGACGCTACCGGCAAGCAGAAGCCCATCAACATCCGACTTAGCAGAGGAGCCAGCTACATTCGCTAATAGAACGACATCAGTTCTTGAGCAACGCCCCAATGGCAGCAAGGAAACAACATTAAAAGATGCACTTCAACCATCTGCAAGTATGAATCAAGAAGAAGTCTCTAAGAAGTTTATGGGACAAACAAAACACAATGAGAAGTTAACTACCGCAAGGGTACGTAATCAAGGCTGCTTGATTAACAAGCAATCAACAATTTTCAAAGTGCTCGAACGCGCCATTTCGAACACAATATCAGGTGATCAACTGCAGATAGACCAGTTTTACCAGATTAAGGCAGAAAGAATCCAGAAGTATCTAAATGAAGCTAAAACATTGCATCAAGAGATATGGAGCCAATTAGATGACCCCTTGGCAGCAGGCTATGACGTCGAGCGATTCTTTGTTCTGGAAGAAGAAGCGGAAAATACGATTATTGAACTTCATCGATTGCGGCAACAGCTCTCACCGCAGCACCATTCACATGCTACCACATCTACTACTTCAACGTATGATAACGCATCGTTATTGAAATTGCCCAAGATCGCCCTGCCCAAGTTTACAGGAGACTGACTACCTTCAGTGGCGCCAATTCTGTGATTTATTCACGGAGTTAATCCACAATCAAAGAATCGCCAACTGCCAAAAGATGTGGTATTTAAAGACGAGTTTATCAGGTGAAGCTGAAAAATTAATCCGACATCTCACAGTCTCCGACGCAAATTACACAGCTGCTTGGAAGATAATCCAAGAGCGCTATGAAAACAAAAGGTTGTTGGTAACAGCCTTCCTAAATAAGCTGCTAGCACAACCAATGTTCACTGCCGAAAGTCCCACCGCCATCAGGAACTTGCACGATACAACGCAGGAGTGCCTTCATGGCCTACAAAACTTAGGAGTGGACACAGCCAACTGGGACTCATTCAAAATCCACCTGCTTCTGAAAAGGATTGACAAAACAACATATACGCTGTACGAGCAATCTTTAGAACATCCAAGATGCATACCAACATTAAGGGAGTTTCTTGCATTTTTCGAAAACCGCTTCCAGTCATTAGAGGCGCTCGGGAGTAAAGCACGAAGCACAGAGGATAACCATATACGAACAGTAACAAGCATGGTTGCTACGGGAGGCAACTGCAGCTTTTGTAAGGGTACTCATCGCCTATACGCATGCCCGAAGTTTCTTCAGATGTCAACAGCAAAGCGGTATGAGCATGCCAAAAACGCCAACCTCTGCTTGAATTGTCTTGGAAGAGGGCACAATCTTAACAACTGCCCCTCTAGATCATGCATCAGATGCAATAAGAAACACAATACATTATTGCACAGGGAAGGCAAAGCAACAACTACAACTAGAGCAGCTCAACATACACAAATAAACCCAGCGGAACCAGTGCAAGCCGCACACCCAGAGAAGAGCATCATTTTAACAGCCCGAAAGGTTCAGCATCGTGAACGGTATGTCATGCTCGGCACGGCTATTGTAAAAGTATTCAATAAGCACGGCGAACTCATAAAATGTCGCGCCCTGCTAGACTGTGGTTCACAGCTCAATGTATTGAGTGAAAGGCTAGCTAAACAACTTGGTTTGCCTGAACGGACTGAAAGCATGACAATCGAATGTATCGGGGAACAGATGCAACCATCCTCAATCTTCGCGTACAATCCATAACAAGCGGCTTTTCCATGTCAATTGAGGCTCGTATTCTACCGAAGATAGTTTCCCAGCAGCCATCGCGTCAGCTTAACATCGAATCATGGCCTATACCACAGAACATACCCCTAGCTGATGCCGACTTCAATAAGCCCGGAAGCATCGACTTACTCATTGGTACAGGGATCTTCTTTTCACTACTCTCAGTAGGACAAATAGAATTAGGAAAAGGCTTACCAATATTGCAGAACACTGTGTTTGGCTGGATCGTTGCAGGTCCAATCGATCAAACACATCAGGAGTCAGCAGTGTGCGCTGTATGCAGCGATGATGAAGCCCTCAACGCACAAGTGGAACGTTTTTGGCACCTAGAGGAAAAGGAGGAACAAACTAGTAACCTTACAGCAGAAGAACAAAGATGTGAGACCCATTTCATCCAAACAACGAAACGGCATACTGATGGACGATTCATCGTCAACTTTCCATTCAAGACCAGTCCCATAGAACTAGGAGAATCGAGTGGAATAGCATTCAGAGATTATCTATTCACCTGAAACAAAGGCTTTTATTTCGCGTATTACCAAGTGAGCCTACTTGGAACAATCATTCTAGTGTAGCAGTATCAAGCACTGTTTTACACATAACATCATACGCTTACGGGTACAAGAACCCTAAGCAAATTATAATCGAAACTTTAAGGCAAAAGAGTCTTAGACACCATCTATGGCAATATTACATTACTCTTCGTTTTACCTATGATTATCAATTTCCATAAAATATACAAAATAAATTTCATAAATAATAGAAAATCTGTTGTCATAATTCAGTTGTTTACTTTCTTTGAAACTTTATACATATCTAGCATTGGAATGTACCTTTTTACGTAAGCATGAATAAATATGTTTATTGCCACATTCCTACAAGTTAGTGTTTGGAGTAATGGGAAGGCGCTAGATCGGGATGCGAAAGGACCAGGGATACATTACAAATTGTAACGAAACCAAAGCCAATGGCATGGTAATGGGAAAACTTCAAAGTTTAACTTCTCACATTTTACGCTGCATCAACAGCATTCATAATAAAATAGGTGTCATATTAATCGTCCAACAAAAGTACAGACATGATTATCAAGAAATAAAAATGCTTACTTGTCAGATTAATTGTAGCTAAATAAAATGTAATAAATAGAGAGTCAGTCTGTCGTTGGTCGCGGTGATTTTAAAAACGTTCTCCCGAATATTGTAATTTGTTTTAAAAGTTAATTTTGTCAATAAATAGATTAACTATAATCTTTTTTTTTTACAAAGAAGTTTCAGTGTTTTATTCATTCTTTTTATTCAACTCTATTTCGCTTCTTCTATTTACATTGTCCTGGAAAGGGGAAATCAAAGGAATAGATTGATAGATATCAGAAGAATGGAGCAACAAGTCCAACAGAATCCGCCAAATGCCTGGCACTTCTTACAGACATGGTTCACCGACAGACTCAACAACCATCATTGAGAAGACAAATAGAAAAAGATCTAAAATTCCTACCAGCGTTTGAAGGACGACCAGGATCTTTACCAGCATTCATCACCTCAGTAGAAAGGATTTTAACGGAATATGGGAATCAAGCATGGTTCCACGATAAGTCTATTAAATTCACAAAAGGTTCCAAATAAAATATATGAGAGAATGTTAGGAAATATACAACTTAATAGTATTGACGGAATAGTAAATAAAAAAATCGAATATGCAAAAACCAAGTGTCCTATAGAATTTCAACAGCCTACCAATGCTAGAATGAAATGGGTTAAGAGTTAAGATCTCTTTAGATAAATCATATGCTTTTCTATTTGGTATGGACTGGGTTAGCAAAAATGTCCAAATATTTTTTATTTTAAATAAGGAAGTTATTTTAACTAATGGAGCAAAAATACCATTTTTAAATAAAATTATTCAAGAAACGTACTAGAAGAAAGTGAACTGGGGAGTATAGATACATAATAAATTTGTTAGAAAAATTTAAAAAGCTTTTTTACAAAGAAGGGGATAAATTAACAAATACTAATAGCATAGTTCATGAAATTAAAACAACAACAAATAAATTCTAAACTTTACATGGGTATCGATATCTACCCCAACATGAGGCAGAGGTTAGGAAACAGTTAAAGGAAATGGAATGGCAAGGCATAATAAGAAAAAGTAACGCAACCTTAAGAATCAAATCCAGATTTCATAATATAACATTCATCACCGTGCACGCGCCTACAGAAGAAAAACCAGAACAAGAAAAAGATGACTTCTATGAAACTCTTAGGGTGACCTATGACCAAATCCCTTCTTACGACATGAAAGTCGTATTAGGGGACTTTAATGCTAAAATAGGTAAGGAACCATATTATTATCCTTACGCTGGTAAGTTCTCGTTGCACGAGGATTCAAACGATAACGGGAACAGAATGGCCGAATTTGCTATCGCAAGAAGTTTGTCAATAGCTAGCACCTGGTTTAACCATAAGAATATACACAAAAGGACATGGGCATCACCAGATGGCAGGCATCATAACCAAATTGACCATGTCCTAGTTGACACCAGGCATGGAAGCAGCATACTGGATGTAAGAAGTTTCCGAGGAGCGAATGTAGACACCGATCACTATCTAGTTGTTGGGAAAATGAGGACGAAAAAACTAGCGACAATAAATAGAAGAAACAATGATAGACAAATAAAGTGGAATATAGAAAAATTAAGAAATGTAGAATCAAAACAACAGTATGAAAGTATGTTAACAGAAAAGCTTGAGCAAATAACAAGGAGTCTGGAAATGGAAACTGATCTGAACCTGATGTGGAACTCTATAAAAGAAAAAATCATAGAAACAAACAACTGTGTATTAGGCACACAAAACCACGAAATAAGGAGACATTGGTTTGATAATCAATGCAAGACCAGCATTGAAATAAAAAACCATGCAAGACAGGTGTACCTAACAAGAATGACTAGAGGAAACCATGAGAAATATGTAGCAGCACGAAGAGACACGAATAAGTTATTAAGGAAGAAAAAACGTGATTACTTCAGAATTAGAATAAGCGCGATCAAGCAAAGCTACAGTAATAAAGACACTAGAAGTTTCTACAAAGAAGTCAACATGATTAAGAAAGGATACAAACCCACCTGCACCATGGTAAGAAGAGAAGATGGTACTATAGCTAGTAGTATCGATGACATACTCGAGGTGTGGGAGAAATACTTTAGAGACTTCTTCAAAGAGAATATAAGCCTAACACAGGGAGCAGCGGAAAACCGTAATACAGATGACCCAGAAAACGATACGCCAGATCCTACAATGGAGGAAGTTGAAAATGCCATAGCGAAACTGAAAAATCACAAAGCTCCAGGTCCAGATGGCATACCCACGGAAATCTTAAAAAATGGTGGGGAGAAGTTATGCCAGGCCTTACATAGTCTAATCATAAAACTATGGAGAAGCAGCAAGATGCCAGAAGAATGGCTTTTAGGCACAATAGTCCCAGTCCATAAAAAAGGTGAATTGAGGACCGTTTTTTCAAAACTCATCATTTGAAAAAACTTAATTTTTCAGGAGAACCTTTTTTTGTTATACAAATTGAAAGAAAACTGACTGTTTTCAAAAACTGACAATTTTTAAATACTTATAGTATCTAAAATAATAAGTTTATTGAAAATATGATTACACCAAATGAAAGAGATCATTTAAAATAAGGCGATGACATGTAAAACTCATTTTCGTCAAAATTGGAGTTACGCAGTTTTGAAAAAACGGTCCTCAATTGATGAGCTGCAAAAACTACAGGCCAATATCTCTGCTGAACACAGCGTACAAAGTGTTTTCACATATTTTATTTAATAGACTGAAACCACACTTGGAAGATAAAGTAGGTGATTACCAAGCAGGATTTAGAACGAACAGATCGACAACAGACCAGATTTTCATAATGAGACAAATACTTGAAAAATGCTGGGAAGAAAACATTGATATACATCTTCTTTTTATAGACTATAGAAATGCTTACGATCTGCTAAATAAAAGAGAGTTGTGGGATAAGATGGCTGAAATGGGTTTCCCCAGAAAATTAATAGATCTCTGCAGGATGACGACCAAAAATTGTGAAACACAAGTGAGAATACGAGGTTGTAACTCAACCAATTTTCCTCAAGAATCGGGTCTGCGACAAGGAGATGCAATCTCACCAATACTTTTTAACGTTGCTCTCGAAGCAATAATGAGAGAAACACAGCTTAATGGAGCAAATAGCATCTTCACAAGGAACATCCAGATACTAGCCTTCGCAGATGATATAGTCATAATTGGACGCAAAGCACAAGAGGTAAAGGAAACCTTTTTCAAGATTGTAGAAAGCTCAGCAAAGTTCAATCTACGAGTAAATGACACAAAAACAAAATATATGATCGTATCAAAACAAGGACATCGGCTAGGACGAAGTATCAGCCTTGGCGATCATATTGTGGAAATTGTAGAAAACTTCATCTACTTAGGGACAATGCTTACTGCACAAAACCATATAAAGGACGACATCCATAGACGCATCGTAGCCGCAAATAAAACCTATTTCGCACTAGTCCCGGTCTTTAAAAACAAAGAAATTTCAAGACAATGCAAAATCAGACTATACAAAACGTTAATCCGCCCAGTTCTATGCTATGGGTCTGAGGCTTGGACATTGACCCAACAAACAGAAAACCAGCTTAAAATCTTCGAAAGGAAGATCTTAAGAAGAATATTTGGCGCTGTAAGGGTTAACCAAAACGAATGGCGCATTAGGACAAATGAGGAACTTCAACAAATGTATGACGACATAAACATATCTACATACATAAGATTGAACAGACTGCGATGGCTTGGACACGTTCTACGGGCTCCAGAAGAAAGAATGCTAGCCAGGATTTTTAATGGAAGACCATCTGGAAGAAGAAGAGTAGGACGACCAAGAAATAGGTGGATGGATGACGTGCTAGAAGACATACGAAAACTTCGTATATCAAACTGGAGAGAGCTAGCAAGACGTAGAGAAGACTGGAAGAGGAGACTTCAAGAGGCCCGAGTCCTGCAAGGACTGTAGCGCCATTTAAGAAGAAGAAGAACAGTAGATGTAGTTCTCCCATTATAGTTAGACCAAAGAAAAAAGACAATTCAGGGGTACAGAAGTATAGAATTGTTGTAGATTATCGAAAGCTTAATCAAGTAACAATCGACGACAAATATCCCTTACCTAATATTGATAGCATCTTAGACAAATTAGGCAAAGCCCAATACTTTAGTTCTTTGGATTTGGCAAAGGGCTACCACCAAATTTTAGTCGGAAATAAAGATATTGAGAAAACGGCATTTGTAACACCAGCAGGTCTCTTCGTTCGGTCTAAAGAACGCACCTGCCACATTCCAACGTTTAATTAACGAAATATTGAGGGAATATAAATAAAATATGCGTAGTGTATTTAGATGACATTCTTATTTTTTCAACAACTCTCGAAAAACACTTGAATTCTTTAGAAAATATCTTTAAAAAAAATATGAGTGTGCTTAAGACTACACTTTAGAAGTAAAATTTTGTGCCCAACGGCTAGTAATATGCAATAGATATAGTGGAAAGTCTGTCGGATCTATAGTACGCTTGAGAAAATTCAGGCCAACGACAGATGCAGGAAGAATAGTGACGAATCTACTGACGGACTTGATACAAATACTATTTGAAAATATCAATATTTATGAATTCCTATTTACATTAAAACCTAAAAGTAACCGAGTAAAAATAATTTTTATTTTTTATTGGCTAATTTTCCTTAAAGCATACTCGCGGTGCACCTAGTACGTATAGCATATAAGTGCACATCCCACACGGGTATGCACGCTTCCGCTACAGGCATGGATACTACTAACACAGGCACGAAAATCTAAACATTCACCTCATGGTAGTAAGCTGGTGACATATGCAAGCGTACATGCATTGCATTTAGAGGTTCAAAAAATTGCATGGTTTTTTCCGTCCCGGCTTTCACACATAGCCCGAAAATCTAAGTAACGAGTGCATGCAAGGTGCACGTGTTTGTTGTGCATACTTGTGTGTGCTATTTCGAATGCGGCATTACAGAAAAAGTTAAAAGTAGTCCGACCTTTGCGTGGCATGCATTCCATTCATAAAACATTCCGTCAGGTCGCATTTGAATACACACACTTCTATATTATTTATCAACGAATTGAACGCATGTACGCTTGGATATGTCACTAGCAGTATGCATGCTCCGCTTCCGCTACATTCATGATTATTAATAATTGCATCCGCATCGGCATAGACTATTCCAAACCCAAATATTGTTTTACCAAGCAGTCCGCCAACCACATCCAATGAAGCTTTACCTACGCGAGCCGAGCCAGTCAACTTGAGTATAGTATTGGCACCCTTTATGGCCACATAGCCAATTACCTGATTTCTTCGTCCCATACAATCTTTTAGGGAGCCAATTAATTTTAAAGGGAGCAGAAAGAAATGCAAAAAAACAATCAACCTTTTTTCAAATTCTTTTTTCTAGGCGTAGTTGAAAATAATTTATTTTAGCTGTTTAAACCGAATTTGAAGCATAAAGCTGAAAAAACATTTTTTTCAAACATTTATATTTTCAGACGATGTAGGGATAGTTTCAGCCCTTTACTATTATCCCTTATCATAACATTTCCTTTGTTATAAATCAACCACTTTTGAATATAAATATTGCAAAAAATGTATTTTATTGGATTGTTTTTGATTGTATGTAATTAAAACACTGTAGAGCAAATGACAAACTATTTTTTCTCATATGGAAAAAAATTTGATATTCATTGAGATCTAAGCTTTTGGAACACGACTGTTTTGGTAGTTTGTAATAATCAACTCTTTTTCAAAAGTTATTAACTTTTGAATGTTATGTTAAATGCAAGCAAATGAAAACAAATAATTTTGTTTTTGGCAAATATTTTATTTTAATACAACAGAAAATGTATACAAAAGTACTATATATACTATAAATATAAAAAGTTTTTGTTTTGAAAATTTTTCAAACAGTTTTACTCAAAATTTCTGATCCGACCATATTAAAAAAACTCATATTGAGTAAAAAAAAATTCGAGCTTTCAAAAGTTAATAACTTTTGAAAAAGAGTTGATAATTACAAACTACCAAAACAGTCGTGTTCCAAAAGCTCAGATCTTAATGAATATCAAATTTTTTTCCATATGAGAAAATTCGTGTTTCATAGTGAAATTATCGCGAAAATCGTTAAAAAAAGGGGATTTTAAGGTGACATGCATATTTTAAGACTGTGGGACCCCGATTTTCGTAATCAGCGACCCAAAAAACATATCAGGAACGATTTTCACAACAGTGAAATGTTTTGACATAAACGATTCGTCGATTTGTGCAAGTTAAAAAAATTGTGATTTAAAGAGGGGAAAGGTCCAGCACATCTCACCAAAGGGGAAGTGGGTGCCAATTTAAAACAAGAGCAGAAGCAGAAAGAACACACACACATTTAATTCACCACTCCCTTTTGGTATTATAAGCACCCAAACCACTGGACATACGGTTTTAACAGCTTCGATTTTGCCAATTGAAGCGTGCAAAAAGTATTTTATATTGGAGACAATAACAAAATAAACGTAGGAAAGATGTATTGTTCAGTTTTTCTTTCATTTTTTCATATTTGTTTACATCGTTTGGCATTTTAAGAAAGTCTCAAGTGTTTATACCGTAACTTCCCGACAGTGCTGCATGTTTGGCCACGCCAAAAAGCAGATCCACTTGCTCATGCTGCACCGAAAATTCTTGTCGTATATGCCGCTTCCAACAGGTCAGTCAACTCCAAAGTCTCCGCGGCATAAGCCTGGCCAGTGACCAAACACAAGAAAAATCTGAAATAACTCACCTCTACATAATGGTGAATTTGTATTCCTATAATGAGATACAGCAAAGTCTGGGCGACAACGTAGCTAACATGCCAGAAAATTTATGCAGTAAGGCAGAGTCACTGACATGTAGTAATGGACTGCTAAATGAGCAAAATCCCATACAAAAAAGTGGCACCAAAAACTATTCCTGCCTCGCTCCCACGTTAAATCCCAATGAACTGTAATCGCCAGCGCATGTCAGCGATATAAACATAATTAGAAAAAAATTGACAGGTATAGTTTTCGTTCTTCTGTCTCAGTCTTGAGCTATTTTGAAAACTTCCTTAAACAGGGGAAATAACCGTCACGGTTTTGGAATAAATACATTTATTTAATGAAAAAACTGCTAATAAATAAAAATGAGTGATGGAAATTTGTTTCCGTTAATTATAACAAACATCTTATCACTTATTTTCTCCTAAATTCGAAGAAAAATGTTTTGTTTGCATAAAAAAGGTTTTCTATTTCTGGAGAAAAATGGTGCCATTCAGCATCGTCAATCAGCAGTCTATTACTATATGTCAGTGGGCAGAGTGTATTTTAACTATTGCACACACAGCCCCGAGTTTCTTGGTCCCTTGTACCCCGTCCGCTCCTTTTCCCATCGTTATACGAAAGCTCTGACGATTTTTCATGTGTGAGAGCGTTACGCGAATGAAATTGATTCACTCTCATGTAATTTTTTTTAAGCAAACGTCCCAAAAGAAGTTTTACTTCAAAAATTAACAGAGCATAATTTGAAAATTCAGGCCGATAAATGTAGTTTTATGAATAGAGAAACAGAATTTTTAGGGCATGTCGTGTCGAAAGAAGGAATAAAACCAAACCCAAACAAAGTAGAGGACATTAAAAGAATTGCACTACCAAAAACAGAAAAACAATTAAAAAGCTTTTTGGAAATGACGGGTTTTTATCGCAAATTTATTAAGGATTAT
The DNA here is from genome assembly GCA_949987705.1 of Thereva unica. NCBI lineage: Eukaryota > Metazoa > Arthropoda > Insecta > Diptera > Therevidae > Thereva > Thereva unica. The sequence continues at coordinate 181,140,149 of OX465281.1, forward strand.
GCAAAAGTGGCACATCCACTCATAAAATATTTGAAAAAGGATCTCCAATATATATGTAGCTGCTTTTGATAAATTAAAACTTCTAATATCATCTCATCCAATCTTGAAATTTCCGAATTATGAAAAAGAATTTACAGTAGCGATTACGCTATTGAAGCAGTTCTTTCACAAGATAGTCATCCAGTATGCTATGTATCCCGAACGCTAAATAATCACGAGAGAAATTATAGCGTAACGGACAAAGAATTTCTCGCTATTGTGTACTCTGTAACTTATTTTAGACCATACTTATATGGCCGAAAATTTAAAATCATAACGGACCATGCCCCTATAAAATATATGAACGCCAAGTATTATATAAAGGAAAATTATTTTCTCAGCGAAATCAGAGATGGATATTAAAGTTGCAAGAGTATAATTTTGATATAGAATACCTTCAAGGTAAAGAAAACAAGGTTGCAGATTTCCTAAGTAGGGTCGAAGACAGTCCTCGTATTAATGAGCAAAACAGTAGTGAATCTAATATGGACTTATATGAAACAGTCGGTATAAAGAAGATATCGTAAATAAATATAAAACACAATTTATTTTGACCTACCATCCCAATCAAGAAATGAATTTAAAATATGGTAGGAGAATTATTTAAATTAACCCACAAAATGAAGAAGCGGTAATCGTAGATATATGTATTAAAGCGATTTATAAAATCAGGGCATATTGGGATCTATTCGGATGTAGAAGACAGAGACTATAATAAAATACAATACAAATTATTATTAGACTTTTTTCAGGAGATATAAGAGTAAAATTTATAAAAGTACAGGAAATAGAAAATGAAGAGCAATGTCACAATCAAATTTCCTTATATCACACTACATAGAGAATCTTTACATAGTGGCATAAATGAAACTTATAAAACTTTAAAAGATAAGATATATTTCCCAAAACTTCAAGAACATATCGTCGCTTATCAAGAATAGTGGTACAACTCAAAAATTTCCAATTTCGAGTTTATTTTGAGAATGTATAGCTAAATATTCATATTTTTATGTAGCAAAAATCCATATTAATACTTCTAAAAATGACCGCTGGAAACCCGCTGGAATCCAAGATCATAACATGGACATGTATGAAACTAAAAACTTTTAAATGGCTCCCCTGTGACGTTTTACAATTAGTAATCAACTATTGCGAAAAGTGTCAAGAGATTAAGTATGACCGAAATCCCATCAAACCTGCCTTAGCTATTACAGAAACACCAACTAAAGTAAATGATATCATTCATTTGGATACTTTCCATTATACAAAACACACGTTTATCACTATTATAGATAAATTAAATAAATTTGCGGTATGCTATCTAATTAACGATAGAAACTGGGTAAAAAAGATAACGATATTGGAGGCATACTTAGCCACATTTCTGAAACCTAGAAAAATTATAATGGATAATGAGTTCAAATCCGAGCACCTTAAGAGGTACCTACAAGAAAAGGAAATAGAGGTCCATTGGACAAAACCAAATAGCCATACTGGAAATGCTGACGTAGAAAGATTGCATTCTACTCTAATAGAGAAAATCCAAGCAATCGATGAAGATATTTCCACCGAACAAAAAATACAGAGATCTATAGGTAATTATAACGATAGATATCATACGACCATAGAAATGACTCCGAGAGAAGCAAGCAAATTAAAGGATACTTCTTTACTAATAGAAAAGATTAATAAGAAAAAGAGTGAGTATATAAATAAATTAAATAAAAGCAGGGAAAATTATGTAGAAACTAGAAACGACGGTTTTATAAAGAATTATAAAAGAGTTAGGCATATGAATGAACCATATTTTAGAAAATACCTATTACTAAATGTGCATCCATGTAATATTAAACGAAAGGCAAAATTTTCAGGTAACAACGATATTAATACTACTGATTGCAACAGTACAAGGGCGGTTTCAGGTTCATCGCATAAATGAAGAAATTGGCTACGTTAAAATACAAATCCAACAGGTAGAAATAGCTAATAACACAGAAATATTTTTACATATTATAGATCCAGTAGAAATGGAAGTAATATTACAAGAATTACTAAACAATATAGCTTATTTAAACTTAGAAGATAGAAGAGTATTATACAGTGAGATCAGAATTATAAAAAGTAAACTTAAAACAATTAGAAATCCAGCTCCAATTCGAAAAAGAAGAGGACTAATAAACGTAATAGGTAGAGCTTCAAATTGGTTATTCGGAACCATGGACGATACAGACAGAGAAGAAATTACACAACATTTACAGACTGTCGAGAACAATAACCATAAGGCTATTACTAACTTAAACCAACAAATTAGAATAAACGAACATTACAACAAAACCATGACGGACTTAAAGACATTGATCGAAAATGACAGGCATAAAGTTATAAACGAAATTAACGTTACTAATAATAACATACAACAATTAAGTTATAAAATTATGTTTTTGGAACAGGAAACCAAACTTAGATATTTTGAGAATAGAATAAACCAAACCTTAGATAATATAATGGCACTAAAAAACAATATTATACATCCTAGTATTTTGACACTTGAAGAGTTGGAAACATATCATGTAGATTTTCATAAACTAAAACTTTTAAAAGCGGGAGTTATGGAACATAAAAAACGATTTTTAATATTTGCAATTAAAATACCAAAAACTTATATTCTGACAGTATTACAATCAATTAAATCCGTTACTAACTCAGAGTACTTTGAAATCAATAGCCCAGATGAATTAATAGTCGAGATAGACAATAATACTTTCAAATACGAAAAAAATACTTTACTTAAAGACTTAAAATTAAGTCAACACTGTATTTTCAAAAAATCATGTAATTTAGCATATAACAATATTACAAGTATTGAAGAATTAGATGAGGAGACCATTTTTATAAAGAATACTTATAATTAAACCATAGCTCATAATTGCGACCAGAGATTGTTCAAATTAACTGGTAACTATTTAATAAACTTTAACAATTGCTCCTTAAAAATAAGAAATAATATATTTTTTAATAAAAAAGTTTCTCTTCTAGATAACTATTATTATCCAGCTAAGGAAATTAATTTAATTTTAATAAAACCAATAGATTTCAACAAGACTATTTTCGACAATATAGATAATATCAAGGAAATATCCGAAATTAAGTATCATAAGAATATAGTATATACGAAACTAGTGTGAGTACCATTATTTTGTTAACAATGATTATATTATGTATCATTTTATATATGCTTTGGAAAAATAAAAAAGGAAGAATCAATGTAATAAACTTGAAGTCGAAGACTTCTGACTCAAAGCGGGGAGGAGTTACGTATTTCGAATTAAAATCTGATATAACAAAATCCGAGACACCGGATACATTACAAACTGTAACGAAACCAAAATGGGAAAATTTCAAAGTTTAACTTCCAACATTTTACGCTGCATCAACAGCATCCATAATAAAATAGGTGTCATATTAATCGCCCAACAAAAGTACAAACATGATTCTCAAGAAATAAAAATACTTTTTTGTCAGATTAATTGTAGTTAAATAAAATGTAATAATTAGAGAGTCAGTCTGTCGTTGGTCGCGGTGATTTTAAAAACGTTCTCCCGAAAATTGTAATTTGTTTTAAAAGTTAATTTTGTCAATAAATAGATTAACTATAATCTTTTTTTACAAAGAAGTTTTAGTGTTTTATTCATTCTTTTTATTCAACTCTATTTCGCTTCTTCTATTTACATTGTCGAAACATATTTAAGTGGGGCGGGGATAGGATTCTAGCGCCTTACCTCTAGGCTTTATTAGAAATCTCTTTTGACGTGTCAACGTCTAAGGCTGCTTACACACCAAACTCGACATCGACACGACATTACAAAACGTCCATCGACAAAAAATTTTTTGTCGAATATTCGTACACACCAAATTCGACACCTAATGAACAAGAAGTTCATGTCGTGTCATGTTGAATTCAGTGTGTACGGAGATTCGACACAATTCGACACTTGACACAACGAAAGTCACTGCATAAGTACTCGACGTGTCGAAAGTCGTCGTTCGACGTTTTTCCTCGTGTCTCCTTCAGTGGATATAAACTGATTTGAATGTGAAGCCCTTCGTCGGTAACAGTTTTTTTCCTTGTCGAGTTCTGTCGTGTCGTGTCGATGTCGATTCAGTGTGAATACACTCGTTTAATAATAAGAGTAAATGGGTGTCACAACAAAAAATCTTGTCGTGTCATGTCGATGTCGAATTCAGTGTGAATAGACCCGCTTAATGATACGAATAGATGTGTGTCGCGACAGAAAAATGTTGTCGAATTTCGTCGTGTCATGTCGATGTCGAGTTTGGTGTGTAAGCAGCCTAATAAAACGGTTAGCCGGGATGCCCAAGCGACAAAGTGTCGCATAACCGTGTGAGTGAGCGTGGCTTACGCTGCATGTAGTAGTGGCAATGAGTGCCGCGTATCTATATTGTGTTTATTATATATTACTCCCAGCGGGGAAACTAGCGAGGGGTTACCCTGGTAGCCCACGAATTCTTCAATGATTTGTGTAAGCGCCTACCTGGTAATCGAAAAATTCTACTGGAAATTTAGGAAAATGGAGGTCTTTACGTTGTAATGAGTAGTTAAGCGACTAGGTAATGCCTTGTGAAATACTTTCGTTGGAAATGTGATGTGCTTTTGTTATTTGTCTTTGGCTTGTCGAAGCCTCTCTTCTTGAGTTTATCCCGTCCTCATCAATTTTATAATATTAATTTATACCACTAACAATGAGCAACAAAATCAAAAAGATGTCTTGTTAGAAAAATCCTTACCAAATGTAGCAAAAATGGAATGGTACTTTCGAAAAGCATTGTTTTTATTGCTAAAAAGTGTAGCCAGTAATTTATTCAGCATGCCTTACATTGTAATCTATGTATTCACCTAATACATTTCGCCTCTGAAATAAGTCCTCGTCTGTAATGCCTACTGTAAGTGCTTACCGCCCTAGGACATCCCTATGTAAAAGTAACCTATGATCTCATCACAAAGGTAATGGGTCCATCACATTACCACCTCGCTTACCTACCCATTACATTTCCCGCTGGGATATTACATGTAATGAATAACAGATAACGAGCAACATGGTAGTTGTCACGCGATAATCGCCAGAGCGCGAAGCGCCGTGGCCCGGGGCACCGGTTTTTTTTGTTGTTAAATATACTTCTGGTTGAAATTTCCAGATCATTTTCTCAGTTTTTGGTCTTTTGACCAAGAGCTACATTTTGAGATATGGCCCAAGTCTGTAGCGGCAGTACTTTCAGAGATGAAAGAAGGTCACAGACGGACAGAGCCTCTGTATAAGCTTTTTTTTGAAAAAGCTAAAAGAAGTGATATGGATTAGTCAAAAGGAATCGTTAATAGCATGAAATAACTAAACACGTGCATTTACGAACGAGTTCAGTTTGGCTTAGTCCATAGTGTTTCTAATGAAATTTGGTGCATTTAGAAAAACAGCCAAGATTCATACTTATATTAAATTTACTGTTTTGCACGATTATAAAAGCTTTATTTCAAAGAGAGATAAGGAACTAGTGAACTTTACGGAAAAATCGATGTTTGAAAACGGATGATTTAGGTTTATCGAATTTTTATCGATGTTTTTCCGTGGTGACACTATTATCAGTCAGTCAGAGACTAGCTGCCTTAGAGAGGGGTTTTATACAGTATCAGGAAGTAAAGTCTTTATAAAGTTTGATCAACGCTTTGAATAGTTTTAAAAGTGCGCTCTAAACATTGAAAATAGCATATACAGTAAAAATTATAAAACAACAAACAGTGACTTCTTTTTGGCCCTTTTAATATTATTTCGTGTGGAAATAGGGCCAAAAATCATTGTTTATAACTATCCTCAACCAACCACAGCTGGAAGCTCCCAATTTTACTCGGGGTATATTCTTTTTTTATTTCTCTCCCTCTTTCTCTTTTTCTTTGACTATATCAAGGCAAGCGGTAGTTTGCCGAGTTCGTAAAGGCAAACAGTTAAAGCCTTATTTACGTCTAAACATGGAAAACAAGGTTTTTTTTAAATAAAATTATGCGATTTATCACCTTTTTATAAGCAATATAAGTAATTTTTCATATGTAACCGATAACCACAATATAAATAAATATTATTCCATTAGTTTTTTCCCCTATCATTCTTCGTTTTGTTAATTTTTACATTTTTTACATTTCGAACGAACTGTTTTTTTCTCCTTCAGTCTAAAAAAAATGGGTACTCAAAACTATTCTATCAGATGGCGCTATAAGCTATTTCAATTGCTCAATAAATGAGATGGTGCTACTAGTTAGTCGAAAAGTGTTTACTTGCACTATTGATGCCTCATGGCATTAGACGATTAACAAAATGTGATCATATAAAAGTGGTTAGTCACAACTATGGTGTCAGATTGCGTTAGGTAGGTTAGTTCATAGTACATATGTACAGTTAAATTTTTAAATACCGATTACTACTTTTGCATAGTTCGTAATTGTACTTTATTTCTAATTTCTATTTCTTCACCACCCCTTCGACATGGGTATCAAATGAAAGGGTGTGATAAGTAGAATACAATAAGCAATATAGCATACTCAATAAATAGTGAGATCACCTATATCGGCGGTCTCAAGAGGGCGGATTACCACTTCTTCACCACCCCCTCAACATGGGTATCAATTGAAAGGGTATCATAAGGAGAATACCATAAGCGATATAGTATACTCAATATATGGTTAGATCCATGGCGGTCATCTCAAGAGAGCGGATTACCATTTTCTTCACAACCCCGTCGACATGGATATCAAATGAAAGGGAATGATAAGTAGAATACAATAAGCAATATAGTATACTCAATAAATAGTGAGATCCACCGCGGCCATTTCAAGAGGATGCATTACCATTTTCTTCAGCACCCCCTCGACGTGGGTATCAAATGAGGGTATGATAAGTAGAATACAATAAGCAATGTCGTAAAATCCATATCGGCGGTCTCAAGTGGGCGGATTACCCCTTCTTCACCACCCCCTCAACACCGGTATCAATTGAAAGGGTATCATGAGTAGAATACCAGAAGCGATATAGTATACTCAATGTTTGGTTAGATCCATGGCGGTAATCTCATTTCCTTCACAACCCCTTCGACATGGGTATCAAATGAAAGGGTATCATAAGTAGAATACCATAAGCGATATAGTATACTCAATATCTCTTTAGATCCACGGCGATCATCTCAAGAGGGCGGATTACCATTTTCTTCACAACCCTCTCGACATGGGTATCAAATGATACGGTATTATAAGTAAAAGACAATAAAAAATATAGTATATTCTCAATATATCGTTACTAGTTATTCGATAAATTTTTGCTCGCACTGTTGATGCCAGATGGCATTCGATGATTAGCAAAAAGTGTTCATATAAAAATAGTTAGTCGTTTGTACACTCAAAAGATTCGTTAATCCGAAATAATTTTGGTGGCACATGTTCTCATCATACAACTAAAATTATCCGAACTGAATAATAGAAAGTTTATTAAAATTGAGCAATGCGATATCAAAGCTGTCACTACTGCAAAATTTCATATAGGAGGTTCAAATTATGAAGTGATTAGTGTTATATTCCATACAGAAACAAGGGGCGAGTTTCGAAATGCATCACTACGGTATCACTGCAATATTCAGCTACAGACTTCCAATTGAAGTCTGTAGCTGAATACCGCAGTAACAACGTAGTGATGCATTTCGAAACTCGCCCAAGATCATTACATCAGCATGTTGAGACAAAAATTGAGCTGGTTAGAGATCAATGATTCCATAGTGCAGGAAAAATCTTGGCCGAGAAACGCGAAAGGATCTTATGTTTATTTTTTATAAAGGCAATAATATTAATTTGAATTCCTGCATTAAGTAGGTCCGTAAATGCACGTGTTTAATTATTTCATGCTATTAACGATTCATCTGGACTAATCCATATCACTTTTTTGTTATAAGTGTGTTTCAAACTGTCCCAATAAATAATTTCGCGCCCACGAACTTCTAATTTACATTTTTAATGTTTTTTTGGTGGGATTTCTTTTTACCGTAAATTCTCTCTGTAAATATAATAATCATGCAAAAGTGCAGTGAGTGCTCCGTGGAACTACGCTGCGAATGGGGTTTTGTGACATGTCATCGGTGTGTTCGCAAAATGCACTATGGATGCATTACGATCTCGGGGAGGTCTTACAGGAAGTGGAACATGACAAAGAAAGATGAATGGAGATGTGCTGCCTGCAGAAAGGGACTGCAAAACATTGCGGCTGATTTTTTTTTATGTGACACACTAGAGACTTAGGGAAGGCCCCTTTGTACTGTCGACCATGTATTTTTTATTTTTTTTATTTTTTTATTTTTTGAAATGTCGAACAGCCGCTCTAGTCGGAAGATAGAGAGAGAAGTGAAGGAAAGAACTGTCACAACCTAGCTGCGGTATTTTTATTTCACCTACTCCCAACCATTTCGCGACTCTTACATCGGGGCATCGAGAACAACTCGCTGGAGTGTTATGCCTCTTGAAACGAGTTGAATCTCATCAACCAACCGATGACATGCGCTTGGCGGAGCGGGGAAGAGAACTAGTGAAGGCTATGACAGGAGGAATCAGGATTGCAATGCAAAGAGGGAAGAAGAAAGAAGGAAAGTTATGTAGGCGGGAAATTGGGAAAGGCTAGGACCGTGGCACCGCCGGGAATCGAAACCAGGACCTCTGGGGATAGTAGTCAGGCGCCTTACCCCTAGACTACCGAGGCCCAGCTAAAGGTTGCACTGAAATCTGCATCGGCGAAGGCTGCCCCAAACCAACCACCACCAAAGAGAACGAGAAACGCTAGTTCCTCTGATGCTAACGAGGATCCAAAAACAGCAAGCAGCAACAGCGGATCATTCTATGAGGAAATGAAGATAATGAGGAGGGAAATGTCGGTAATCAAAACCAGCTGTGAATTTGTGGCAAGCAAATACGATCAAATTAACCAGCACATGGCACTGAATAATGACATCCTTCAAAAACTATCGAACGAAATCAAAGAATTAAGGGAAAACAGCCAAGGAAAAGAACAACAAATTTTTTTATTGGAAACAAAAGTTAACACGCTAGAGCAACAGCTACTAAAAAACAATATAGAAACAAAGAATATGCCACCCACGACTAACGAAAATATAACCGACGTGCTCAAAGCAGTTGGGAAAGCAATAAATCATGAAATAAACACTTCCGATATATGCAGCAACATTTACAGAACAAACAAACGAAACCCAAAAAAATCATCGATAATAGTTTCTTTTACTAACTACGCGTGCAAAACAAATGTATTTAAAAATGCGAAGTCCACTCGCAAGATCGAATTAAAGAAGATCAGGGAAAACACTAATAGCAATAAAAACGGAGAGTCACTGAATGATACAATCGTATATCGAGGTCGTCACCGTAGGACCTCGTAACAAACATTTTTGTTGCTTTCAATTCAGACGCTGTGCCGTCTCCTATGTAATCTAATAGCCTACTTAAATCATCGATACATTTCCCGGTTTTAGCAAAAAACAATAACACGTAAATGACAAAACTGAAATTTTAGTAGTAGTAGCTCGTAACTGGCAGTTTGCCTATTTATATTTGTGTTGTGCAGTCACATCAGATGAAAATTGGTAATAATTTCAAAAGGTAAGTAAATATTGTTTTTGTTTTAAATCCAACTCTTCACTGTTATGTTACTTTTTTAATTTTTTTGTATTTACGTAAATTATTTTGGTTTGAAATTCCTACCATCACTCTTTGAATTGCATAAATTATTTTTGTTTGAAATTCCTACCATCACTCTTTGAATTGCAGTTGAGAGTTACGAGATACTGAAACGATAGGATAAACATTAACTTAATACCCTTACGAGGTATTGCAACTATAACACAATGTACTCCATAGGAAAAAAATACTTCAGATGGCTTTAGCCCAATTCAAAAATGAGGAGAATGCCACAGGATGTAATGATAATAATAATAACCGAAATTCCCCAAAAGAAGATAAAATAATAATAATATTTTCGGCGAAATGTTGAGCCCTGAAGATCTCTCTGAAATCATTAATAATGCAGAGGTGGTATTTGCTGAAGAAAGCTTGGAAATGATTGAAGAGCAATTACATGTTAAGGTGACCAATGACGATCATCCAAAAAACTTGGATGAGGTATTGGAACTGACCGAAGGTCAAGAAATATATCAAGAAGGGACCAATTACGATGGCAGAAACAACTTCGAGGGCTTGAACGCGACTGGGGTCCAAGGAGGGCATCGCGAATATCAAGAACTCACCAATGTCGAAAACAATAAAAACTTAAATTTGAATGAAGATTTTGAAATGAGTAACGATGAAATTAATTTTGATGCAAAGGATATAATTGAAAATCAGGGTTCGAAGAAAAGAACAATTAGAGTGTTGAAAATGTTTGGGAAAGAGTATTTGGGTTTTAGAAAACCAAACTAGTGGGATGTTGTGCCTAGAGACTAGCCACTAATTACGCTTTTTCATGGTATTCTTTCTGTTGAATAACACTTCAGACTGGATGACAATATATTAAGTGGAGATTGATCCGCACTCACTTCCAACTCGCCGGATCTGGGAAACGAGGCCAATAATTCGATTGTGTCAAATTGAAAAAAAAAAAAAAAAAAAAAAACATTACACATGTAAACACTATATAAAACGAATCTAAACATTTTTCTTTGGATTGGAGGCAAATCTAATGTGATGCACTTTGCACAACAGAATTAGGTGTATTATTTTACTTAAACATACATGTCTTATTGTTAAAAATTCGGCTTACCGCACCTTTTGTATTAATTTACACTTCAATGTAACTTTTTTTTTATTTTTAAAGAAAAAATCACGCACGCACTTCACTTTTCTTTAAATGTAGAACATCTACTGAAAAACATAGGCACCTGTTTATCCATAGCATATATGCACGTGCACGCACACAAGTACCCGCACCTCGCAATGAGACCAACACCAATAATTACCCGCCAAAAATTTGAAAGAATTGATATATTTTAATTGCACCCCTCTATGACAAAGAATAGTGAACACCAATATTACAATATTACATTACTCTTCGTTTTACCTATGATTATCAATTTCCATAAAATATACAAAATACATTTCATAAATAATAGAAAATCTGTTGTCATAATTCAGTTGTTTACTTTCTTCGAGACTTTATACATATCTAGCATTGGAATGTACCTTTTTACGTAAGCATGAATAAATATGTTTATTGCCACATTCCTACAAGTTAGTGTTTGGAGTAATGGGAAGGCGCTAGATCGGGGTACGAAAGGGCCCGGGTTCGATTCTTGATGAATTTGAGTACTCTTTTTTAGCTACGATGATTTATTGTAGTATAATAAACTAAGCGTGCGTTGATGGTAAAATCTCAAAGCGGCGACTAATTAAAACCTTTGGTACATATTTCTATAATAAGCTAAATAAGCCAAATCCGTTCTTAACTAAAACTTTTATTCCACGTTGCATTGATTTAATTATTGTCAAAATGCTGTATCCTAGTTTGGCCATGGAGATTCATAGATATCACACTGACCAACGCTATATATAATTAATCTGGAAAGGCTTTTGTTAAAGGCTAATGTAGGTTATAAGTTGTGAGACTGCGTAATCTAAAACTTAACAAAGTATTTAACAACACTACAATATAATCATCATAGCTTAAAAAAAGAAATCAAATGTAAACAATAAAATTCTTTGATTCTTCACCCACGTCATGGTATATTTCTTTATACAATATAAACAATAGTTTTTGAGCAGCAAATAAAAACTATATGCCATAATTTCGTTATCATCGGTTTTTGTTCTGGAAGCAAATTTAGAGACGTATTCATGTCAAAAACTTGTTTCATATGAAACAAAATCCCCGAAGGAAATTAAAAAAAAATATTATGACGAAAAAAAAATCACCGCGAGCCGAAGGATCGAACTCGCAGCCCCACAGACGAGGGACTTTCCCTAGCCCTTTATAGTCCATGGAAATGGTACTTTAACATTGCAAAAATGCAGGGATAGGTTTTATTTTTGGGATGTGTAGGGGGGGGGGGCAGTGTGAGCTTAAGTTTGAGTTTTCGGGATTCTAACCCCCCCCCATTTGGCCACCATCTTGGAAAACGTATGCAAATGGTTTTTCCACTATATCTCCGAAGCGGCAATTTATTACTTGGAAATTTTGTGGTAAAATGAATAATTAAGAAGTTATAAGACAACACAAAAATTAGTCACAATATTTTCTTTAAAGGCTCTTTTTTGTTGTTTAAATATACTTCTAGTTGAAATTTCCAGACCATTTTCTCAGTTTTTGGTCTTTTGACCAAGAGCTACATTTTGAGATATTTTCCAAGTCTGTAGCTGCAGTACTTTCAGAGATGAAAGTAGGCTTCAGACGGACAGACGGACAGAGCCTCTGTATAAGCTTTTTTTTTGAAAAAGCTAAAAATCAGAAAAATACATTTCAAGATGCTAAGAGAGAAGAGAGAAAAATTAAACAACGTTGTTCTTGTAATAGCAAAGCCAAAGATCCAACAAAAAAATGTTTCGAAATTTCAGAAGAAGAGAAAAAGACCATTTTCAACAAGTTTTGGTCAGATATGACTTGGGAGCAGAGACAAATTTATGTCTCATATACTGTTAAAGTTTGCGAAAAAAAAGATCTAAGCCTATCGAAAATGATGAATCTCGACGATCCGTCACCTTAAAATATCAAAGATATATGTATGTAAAAAAATGTACTTAAATTCACTATGCTTGGGCGAGTGGAATGTGCGATCATGGGCTTTGAAATCTGAAAATGGAATGAATTAAAGTCGGGAGAGAGAAGTTGAATCAAGAAATTAGCGTCAAGATATACATATTTAGAGAAGAAAAGACTTTTTTAAAACAATTTTTTACAACTCTTAACAAACTTCCATCCCACTATTGTCGAAAAGATACATACTACTAGAATGTAGAACAATGTTTCCAACCTTGGATGGATTTGTATAAAGTGTACAAAAATGAATGTGTTAAAGAACACAAAAACACACTATCCTTTCGTACAATGCGAACCATAGCAGAAGAAATGAATTTATCAATATTTCAACCACGTAAGGATCAATGTGACATTTGTTTCATGTATAAAAATAGAAATGAGGACAAAGAAAAATACGAACGAAAAAAGAGCAAGCAAGAAAAGCGAAAGAAGTTGACAAGGAAAAGTCACTAAGAGGAGAATGCCATGTAATCACAGTAGACGTTCAAGCAGTTAAATTATCTCCACAGATACCAGCTAGTAGTTTGTACTATAAAACGAAACTCTGCTGTCACAACGTTACCATCTATAATCTCGCTACCAAAGGAGTGACATGTTACTGGTATGACGAAAGTAATGCTGATGGACAAGCTTCAACTTTGCTTCCTTTTTAGTCGATTATTTGGAACAAGAATTCCTTTTTTCTACGCCTCTTGTAGAATACGAGCATTCTGATATTGCTTTTAGACACGGAATTGCGGGCAGTCCGCACCCGTGTGGAATATTTATTCCATCACTTGTTATGGAATGACTACTAGGGGCGACATCTGTTGCTCAAAAGCCAAGAATATGATGGTGTTATTCTTTTTATTTATTAATTAATAAATTAAAGGAAAAAAAGAAATATTTCAATAATAAACAATCAAAGATGTTCCGCTAGACCATTTTTGCTTTAAATAAACAATTCAATTATTAAATTACAGAACATAAAAGCATTTTTTGAATAACTTTTCGGCGGCATCTATTGTCAAATTATTTAATTATTAGGAATAGGTAGCGCCTTTATCCGTTCAACTGATATTGGTGCTGTTTACCAGTAAATGCCATTGATTCTTAACTGTCATTAAAAATTATTTTAAAAATGTTTAAAGATGGTTTGGGAATTATTTACAAACAATATCATTGATATTTACTTTTTATAATTATTTTGGATAGTTAAAATTGTTACGAATGAGCACTACTAATATGTTATTTAGGGTTAAAATATCTTGCTGTGCTTTATGCATTTATATTTTTGACAATAGCTTTACATTAGGTAGGTACGTTTTTGTTTACAAAATAATAATAAAATCTATTTTAGAGACGTAGAAAAAGTATAGTCTGCAACACGTTTTGAATGGCATATTCCGCACTCGTGGACCGCCACCCTCGCCTTCGGCAAACTTCCAATTGTGCGGAATATTCATCATTCCAAACTTGTTACAGAATATACTATTACCCAACACTAAATTGCCAATTATTATTTTTTCTGATGGGTGTACAGCGCAAAATAGTAACGCTATTACAAATGCATTTCTCTACTTAACAGAAAAATACAAAGTATCGATATACAATTTTTTTTTTAGAAAAAGCTAATACCCAGATGGAGTGTGACTCAGTTCCATCGAACACGCTTTGAAAAACAAAGAAATTTACTTACCCAGTGACTACCACAAAATTACCAAACAAGCCAGGTCGAAATTACCTTACGCAGTAAAAAATTTTGATTACACGTTTTTCCGGAATTTTGGTAATAAAGATATTTTGAAGTATCATTCAATAAGACAAGGTGGTGCTACACGAAGTGCTGTAACGGGCATACGCGTTCTACAATATTCTGAGGGTAAAATTCGTTACAAACTTAATTATGAATCCGAATTTGAGGAGGTACCAGTAAGACCAAAAAATATTAATCTTGCAAAGGTTGTATTACATGCTTTATTTATAAGGAGCGCCTACAAATCACTAAAACAAAATACGACCACCTCTTCTTCTTTCTTCTTCTTCTTTGATCCGTTAGCTGGCGGTCCGAGCGGGACGTCCCCGCAACGGATACGCTGCTGTCGGTGCCGCTGACGACCACCTCCAGAGTATTAAAAAATGTATTCCAAAGGATTGTTGGCCGTTTTATGACAACTTACTTTACAAGCAAAAATAATAAAATAAATGGTATATTTTTCGTGTTTGATCTAATGAATGAATTCTTAAGTCGTTTACTTTTTTCCTAAATTTGTTTTAAGAATTTTGTTATTAAATTCTTTTATTTAACTTGCACTGTTTGTCGTCAAATCTTGGAAGTTAAATTTGACCCACTTCCCGGTTTCGGATAGAGCTGAAATTTTGCATACACGTTTAGTTTGGATGACAATGCAATCTGGCCATTTTGTAAAAATATCAAGATAGCGGTTCCAAAATGGCGCCCGCTTTTATTTTACTTACACTGTTTGTCGTCAAATCTTGGAAGTTAAATTTGACCCACTTCCCGGTTTCGGATAGAGCTGAAATTTTGCATACACGTTTAGTTTGGATGACAATGCAATCTGGCCATTTTGTAAAAATATCAAGATGGCGGTTCCAAAATGGCGCCCGATTTTTGAAATTGTGCTCCGCGGCCCTCTGACATGGGTATCAAATGAAAGGATATGACAGGTAGAACACAATAAGCTATGTGGCGTCATTCCAAATTCAAAATGGCGGCCAACACTAAATTGCGGAAAGCTTATAATAGACTAAAAAGTAGAAAATATAACCGATCAACTTCCAATTTTGCACACACTCGTAGTTCGGGTGGTTAATGTGTATGAATGATGAGATGAATAGTTGAGTTAAGGGTGAGTTGATAATAAAGAAGCAATACACGTTACAAAAAATCACAAACAAACACAGAGATGCTGCTGTCAACTAAATTCAACTACTGAAATACTGAACTCATGTCCGTATGCATAATTTCAACTAAACCCAGGTAGCAGAGCTGAGTCGAGTTCAGTCAACCTTAACCCAACTCGACTCCCGTTTACATGTAGTTAGACTTGGGTTCTACTTGAGTTCAACTCATCATGTATAAGTACTAAATGCAATCTGACCTTTTTGTAATAAAATCAAGAAGACGGTTCCGAGATGGCGGCCGTTTTTGCAATTATGTTCCACCGAGCCCACGACATGAGTATCAAATGAATACAGTAAACTGTGTGACGTAATTTTAAATCTAATAGAATTGCCATCATAAAATGGCGGAATACATATAATAAACTAAAAAGTAGAAAATAAAATAAATGGTTAAAAAAATTTTTTAAAAAAAATTCTTTTCATTAACTAAAAAATGTACTGAAAAGTAAAAAATAAAAAATATTTTAAAGAAAGCGTGAAATTTCAATTTTAATGAAAAAGTTTATTAAAAGAATGGCGCATTTTTCATCAAAAAATTTTGTTAGAATTTGAAATTAACAAAGCAAAAAATTGAGGGTTATTGTAAATCTCACGCGATTTACAGTTATATTTTCAATTTTTGATGAAAAATGCGCCATTCTTTTAATTAACTTTTTCATTAAAATTGAAATTTCACGCTTTCTTTAAAATATTTTTTATTTTTTACTTTTCAGTACATTTTTTAGTTAATGAAAAGAATTTTTTTTTAAAAATTTTTTTTAACCATTTATTTTATTTGATTTATTTAACAAATTCAATAAAGGACCCCGCAAACTTTCTATGGAAAAACGGTCTCCGTCAAATCACTTGATATTGTAATATTAGATTCTTCGTACCCTTCTGATGAAAAGTCATTACGGGCACGAAGCACGAAACCTGAAATTTTTAGTCCAAAATGCCCTTTGAAATCTTCGACTTCGGCCGAAAATCAATTTTTTTCGATGTAGGTTTTTGCTTCTTTTTTTATTATTTTCCATCAAATTGTCGCTTGAATGCATTAAATATCGTATTTCAACAACGAGGGGGCCTCGGTAGCCTAGGGAGTAAGGCGCCTGGCTACTATCCCAGAGGTCCCGGGTTCGAATCCCGGCTAGCCCCACGGTCCTTCGCCTTTTCTACTTTCCCACTCACATAACTTTCCTTCTTTCTTCTTCCCTCTTTACATTCCTGATCCCTCCTGTCATAGCCTTCCTTAGCCCTTCCCCGCTCCACCAAAAAGCGCATGTCATCGGTTGGTTGATGAGATTCAACTCGTTTCAGGAGGCATAACACTCCAGCGAGTTGTTTCTCGATGCCCCGATGTCAAAGTCGTGACAGTAATGGTTGGAAGTAGGTGGACTAAAAATATCGCGGGTAGGTTGTGACAGTTCCTTTCTTCCCCGACTAGAGCTGCTGTTCGACATTGCACTCTATATGAAGAAAATAGGTTGTCGACACAGTGTAAAGGGCGTTTCCTGTGACTCTAGTCTTTCACAAAAAAAAAAAAAAAAAAAAAAACACACAACCACTATTTTGCATAAAAAAAGTAAATTTTTTTTTTTTCAAAATTCAATTTTTGCAAAGGGACATTGCTATCGTTATAAATGTTTTCGTACTTACATGTGATAGCGATTATTTTTTTATTCTTTAGTTGAAAGATCAGTATCAGTCAAACATAAAAAATTGATTTTCGGCCGAAGTCGAAGTTTTCAAAGGGCATTTTGGACTAAAAATTTCAGGTTTCGTGCTTCGTGCCCGTGATGACTTTTCATCAGAAGGGTACGAAGAATCTAATATCACAATATCAAGTGATTTGACGGAGACCGTTTTTCCATAGAAAGTTTGCGGGGTCCTTTATTTTTCTTTTCTTTTCAATAAACTTTGAAGATTTTACCAAACTGTTATTTACAATCATTATACATATGTTTAGCCCCAAGGCGCTAAAATAAGGTCAAGAATAAAAATTTAGAAATAAAACTCACCATCGTTCAAAAATTAGTTCATATTTTATTATATATTTTTATATACACATATTTATAGTTAATTATACATATAACCCATCATAGTTTTTATATCGTTTATAAACCTAAAAAGAGAAAAGAATTAATATACATGTTTGAATTTTTAACACACGATACATGTATACTCACCTGTAAGTTAACTCTGAAATAAACAAATGAATTGAAAACCAAGAAATAAATAAAATAAAATAATAATAAACACATTTAAAAATGAATAATTTATAAAAATTTGCATGCAAAAACATAGAAATTAAGTACATAAACAAAAAAACATGAAGTCACAGGAGAAAACAACAACAACAACACTACAAATAAGTCAACGTAAAATTACCACAAAATAACGCAAATGGTCAACAACTGCCACAATACGTTTATTATATAAGTGGTAAAGACCACTTTTTTCACCAATTAGATCTTTTAAATTGAAGCCCCAGGTGAAAAAGGTACTTCAAAAACACCCGCTGACAGGTGTAAACAAAAAAAAACCGAATTAGCGAAATTCACGTAAATTTCACTACGCCGACCACCAAAATATCACAAAAAACATGAAACATGCAGAACTACACAAACCACAAACACTGAGATTACCTGTGATCAGCGCAAACAGGTAAAATTCGCGAAAAACGGCGGCACGAACTCGCGAAACTTCACCGCGCGTAGAAATGTCAAAATAACATCGACTCAAAACATATGGGATATCAAATCGATGTAATTTTCGATGAGGAATTTAATGGTGGTGCCCGAAAAACGAAATTATTTATGGTAAAAAAGATATTTAAAAAAATATAATTTACCATAAGGATAATGAGAGGGAAAAGGATATTAAACAGGATAAAAAAAAGGAAAGAGATAATAGTATGAATTTAAAATTTATCCGTTGATAGTGCAGCAATTTAATTAAATATCCCAAAGGGAAATTTTTAGTACAAAATAAAATATTGATAAAATATTAAAAGGAATGATAGAAAATAGTGAGAAATATTGCAAATTTAATGAATAAAATATTAGAAAAAATATAGAAAGCCAAACAAGGCAATAATATGAAGTTATTAAAGAATTTATAAACAATAAATAATTTCCCTAAAAAATTTCCCAGTCACAAAGGATGAAAATGCAGTCCAAATAAGAAAAACCGTTGACTTCGGCCTATATAAACCCGAACTCAGAAGCAGTCAGTCTCTCTGTTCGTCAGAAAGTTCCAAGAGTTAAGCCAAGTAATACGATCCGACACATGCCAAACTCTGGTAATTGGATATTTATATGCTTGGTGCTGGGTACTCAATTTAATCAAATTTCTTGCAAGTAATAAGTGTTGATACATGCCATATCCTGGTAATCGTTGACACTATATGCTTGCATCCTTTCAGGTATTCGACGAGGGACACATCATTTTTCGTTAAGTTAAAATACTAAGTGTACTAGTGACAATTATTTTTAATATTAAATATTAGATAAGTGAAGTGTGTAATAATTTAAGGGCATAACTCAATAAAGTCTGAATGTTAACTGCCACGTCAGCGTTTTTATTTCAAACATACTTATTTATCATATTTCAGGTATTTGCATTAAACATTTTGGTGGTTCCATCCAGGAATACGTGTTCAGCAC
The DNA here is from genome assembly GCA_949987705.1 of Thereva unica. Lineage (NCBI taxonomy): Eukaryota > Metazoa > Arthropoda > Insecta > Diptera > Therevidae > Thereva > Thereva unica. Next base: position 181,159,593 of record OX465281.1, read on the forward strand.
ATTCAGATTTTATTAGTTACAAGTGTTTGTCATAAAATTATTCAACTTCATTAAAGATGGCGTCTCTACAAGATTTGTGCCAAGTGCAAAACCACCTAAAGGCTCGCCTGGACAAATACATAGAAAATGCCGAGAAGACAGCAATTGCCAAACGTACCCTAGGATTCTACAAATCAAGGATCGCCGGGCTGAAAGAGATCTGGGAAGAGTTTCAGAGGAACGACGTAGCATTAGATAAAGCAGCCGCACAAGAAGAAGCCTCAGATATGTCAGCCGAATATTTTACGCTCGACCTATACAGCGCCGCAGAAAGTAAATATTTCGACTATCTAGGAGATCTAATGGACGGGTTAGAAAAATGTCAAATCAGTGGTACACCAGCTCCATCAGTCGCTCCAGCTATTTCTGCAACAACAGCTCCACATGAAATACAATTGCCAAGGATTAGTCTACCAAAATATAATGGAGATTATGATTTGTGGCGATCATTTCATGAGGAGGGCCCTCAAAAATAACGTAAACTCTACAAGCGACCCGGAAAGACGTCACCAACTTGAACGGGAATATTCCCAATTACACCGGGAAGTAAAGAGAAGTGTGCGGCGTGATAAAAGGCAGCAGATAAATGAGCTCGCAGAAAAAGCGGAAAACGCGGCAAACACAGGCAACAGTAAAGTGCTGTACCAAATTACTAAACAGCTCTCGGGAAAGCACTCTACTAAAAAACATGCCGTTAAGAGTGAGGATGGAAGGCTGTTGTGCAGCGACGAGGAGCAACTCCAAAGATGGAGAGATTACTTCTTCGCCGCCCTGAATGGTTCACTTGCACAAGAACCTCAGGAAAACAGCAACAATGCACAGCCGATAAGAATCAACACCCGGGCCCCATCCAAGACGGAAATAGTAACCGCAATTCATGCGATGGCCAATGGTAAAGCAGCTGGAAAAGATGGCATCCCGCCAGAATTGTTGAAAGCCGATTCAAGCCTCATAGCAGATGCGCTTCAGCCAATCCTGGAAATAGCATGGAACACCTGTACCTTTCCGGAGGATTGGACGGAAGGTATCATAGTCAAAATACCCAAAAAGGGGGACCTAACAATATGCGACAACTGGAGAGGCATCTGTCTATTATCTACTGTGGGTAAAATCCTGTCCCACGTTATATTATCAAGGATAAGAGAGGCAGTAGACCGAACGCTTAGAAGGCAGCAGGCCGGATTCAGGAAGGGCCGCTCATGTATAGACCATATTAACACCTTGAGAATCATAGTGGAGCAGTCTACTGAATTCCGATCCCCCCTTTACCTTGCTTTCGTAGATTATGAGAAAGCGTTCGACTCGGTTAATAGGAGCTTTATATGGCAGGCATTACGGCGACGTGGACTGCCTGATAAAATAATAGAATTGATAAAAGCCCTTTACAACAATTCCAAATGCAGAGTTCTCCATAATGGAAAATTATCCGACAGCTTCGAGGTGAATTCAGGAGTACGACAAGGATGTCTACTTTCGCCATTACTATTTCTTATAGTAATAAATGACATTCTTGTCGGCGCTCTAGATAGTAGAACAGGCGGCATACAATGGGGTTTGCTAGATCGCCTTAAGGACCTCGACTACGCGGATGATATCTGTTTGATGGCCCACAGACATCAGGAGCTAAGAAACATGTTAAACAATTTGGCAACAGAAAGTAGTCTAGCAGGCTTAAGGCTGAATCCGAACAAAACCAAAGAAATGCGGATAAATGCAAACACACTTGAACGAACTGCGCTGAATAACCGTGACGTGGAACTGGTAGATAAATTCTGCTACCTCGGTAGCATTATTACCGAAAATGGCGGTGCAGAAGAAGACGTCAGTTCCAGAATAAATAAAGCACGAGGCGCATATGCATGCCTGTTCCGCATATGGAGATCAACGGAGATCTCAACTAACACCAAATTGCGGCTGTTCAACTCCAACGTTAAGGCAGTTCTTTTGTACGGTTGCGAAACATGGAAAGTCACCCAATTCATCACAGGGCGCCTACAAGTCTTCATCAACAGATGCCTGCGTCGTATCCTAAAAATCCGCTGGCAAGATAGAATTTCAAATGAAGAGCTATGGCGCCGTGCCGGCCAAGAAAGGATAGACGACCAAATCAGGCGAAGGAAATGGAATTGGGTTGGCCACACCTTGCGACGCGATAACGAAAACCTAGCCAAACAGGCCCTTGACTGGAACCCGCAAGGATCCCGTCGAGTTGGAAGACCTAGAACAACGTGGAGGAGGACCCTACTAGCAGAGGCCGCAACAACTGGGAGATCCTGGTCAGAGCTGAGAGCTGTCGCGCAAAACAGAGTCCGCTGGAGGGCAACTGTTTCCGCCCTATGTCCCATGAGGGATTAAAGGGGCACAAAGAAGAAGAAGATTTCATGACGTGTTCGTCTCTTTGGTTCACAGCAACCCCAGACTTTCTTCAGTACAAAAGTTACACTATCTGAAGGAATGTTTGGTTGGAGAAGCACAAACGATGCTAAGGCATGTACCTACGACCAATCAAGATTATCTTCCAGCATGGGCAAAATTAAAGGAACGGTACGAGAATAAAAGGATGCTAGTGAATCATCAATTGAAGACTTTCTTCAACATACCCAAATTATCTACTGAAACATTTAAGGGTATGAAGGAGTTAATTGAGACTACATCTGAATGTTTGCAGCAATTGAAGAATCTGGACGTCGATACATCATCTTGGGATGCAATTGTGATATACTTACTGGTACAGAAGCTTCCCTTTGCTACGTTACGACTATGGGAGGAGGAACTAGGAGCAACTCAAATTCTCCCAAGCCTCTCCATGTTTCGTGATTTTTTGAATACAAGGCTGAGAGTACTGGAATTAATCGCAGACGCAATTGTTTCTAAACCCTCAACCCATCCAAAATCAACCGCTACACAAAGAATCACGCATACACATCATGCCATGAAGCAATCCTGCTGTCCAGTATGTCACCAAAAACATTATGTTCACTCATGCAAACGATACCAAGCAATGAATAGCGACGCCAGACGTAAACTCATGCAAACCACCGGTAGATGCCTGAACTGCCTATCAAGCCAGCATACGACAACTAATTGTACCAGCAAATACAGATGTCGCAGATGTCAACAGAAACATCACACAACCCTACACGAAGACAACAAAAACAGAGAGCATGGATCAACTCGATCAAACGAAGAACATCTTCACCAGGGAGAAACTTCTCCAACTACACATTCCACGTGCACAAGGTCACACGCAGCCGACAGCGCTGAAGGAACTCACAACACACAAAATTTTCTAGCAATGAAAAATCATCGTGCGTTGCTATCAACCGCATTGGTCATTGCTCATGCCGAGCATGGCGGATCAAAAACACTGAGATGCCTGATTGATCCCGGATCGGAATCTTCATTCATCACAGAGGCAGCATGCAAACAGCTAAATGCCACAACAACAAATACCTCGGTTACGATTACAGGCTTAAACAATAGCCAAGCAGCAACAGCTCACCGTCAAGTCAACCTTATTCTCAATTCACGTGTCTCTACTGCAGACTCAGTGGCAGTTGACTTTATGGTTCTGAATCAAATCACCGATCATCTACCAACAAGGGTAGTTTGCAAGGAGGAATGGAAGCACCTCAACAACTTGCAATTGGCAGATCCAACATTCTGGAAACCAGGACGGATCGATGCACTTTTAGGAGCAACAACCTTTGCAGAAATAGTACAGGATGGAATCCGACGTGGACCGAAGACAGCTCCAATAGGCATCAACACTCTCTTTGGATGGATCATTATAGGACCAACAAAGAACAAATACACCGAGCGAGTCTCCGCATTTACGGCCAGATCAACAGATCCGGATATAAGCGAGCTACTCACACGTTTCTGGAACATCGAAGAAATTCCAGCAAAACCAATCTTCACACAGGACGAAGAACTTTGTCAACAAATCTTCGAAACAACACATAAACGAACCCCTACAGGAAGGTACCAAGTCACGTTGCCATTTATAGACAACCAGTCACCCACGCTTGGCCAATCAAGACCACAGGCATTACAAAGATTTGCATCACTACAACGACAGTTTGCAAAGAATCCCCAGCTCAAGGAAGACTACAGTAAGTGTATGGATGAATACATCGAGCTTGGACACATGGAAGCAACAAATCCCCCCAAAGAGTCGGAAGAGCAGTATTACATACCGCATCATGCAGTATTCAAAGAAAGCACGACCACCAAACTAAGAGTGGTCTTCGATGCTTCGGCTAAAACTAGCAATGGTAAGTCACTTAATGACCATCTGTTAACAGGGCCAACTCTACAACCCAAGCTCTTTGCCACACTGCTGAATTGGAGGAAGTATAAAATTGCGATGAATGCAGACATAGAGAAAATGTATCGCATGATAGAGATCCATCCAAAGCATCACACCTTTCAAAGGATAATTTGGCGACATCCTCAGACTATGCAATGGCAGGACTACAAATTGAAAACGGTAACGTTTGGTACATCAAGTGCTCCCTACTTAGCCATACGAACCCTTCAACAACTAGCCGAGGACGAGAAAAAAACCTGGCCTGCTGCCTCCAAAGCATTGTATACAAGCTTCTACGTCGACGACCTGTTAACTGGAGCAGATGATATCCAAGAGGCAAAAGGACTACAGAAGGAATTAATGGCTATAACTAAAGCAGGTGGATTCAATCTCCGCAAATGGGCCAGCAATGACCAAGCATTATTAGAAGACCTACCAATAGAACATCGTGAGCTAAAAACATCATTGCATTTTACAGAAGACCAAACAGTGAAAACACTCGGAATACGTTGGTATCCTGGACCAGACCATTTTACGTTCAGCGTCACACCATTGCGCAATCACGAGTTTCCTACCAAACGTAATATCCTCTCTGGTATAGCGTCGTTGTACGATCCTTTAGGATGGCTATCCCCGGTCATTATTACTGCTAAGATCTTGATGCAAATGTTATGGATAACCGGATGCTCATGGGACGAAAGAGTGTCCAAGCACATCGAAACCGAGTGGGAAACATTCAAACGAGAGCTGCACAATCTAGAAGCACTACAGATTCCCCGATGGATCAACTACTCAACGACGACTGATGCCCAAATACATGGATTTTGCGATGCGTCCGCAAAGGCGTATGCAGCTGTGCATTTAAGAGTGCAAAAGGACAACGGAGAAATTATATCGACGTTACTTACTTCTAAAACAAAGGTAGCTCCCATCAAGCCGACAACCATACCTCGGTTGGAATTAAACGGAGCAGTGATTTTGGCCAGACTTCTCAAATGCACTATCGAGGATATGCAGCTCCAACAGCTTCCCGTATTTGCCTGGACAGATTCAACAATAACACTACAGTGGGTAAAGGAACATCCAGCCAAATGGAAAACTTACGTTGCTAATCGTGTGGTGGAAGTCCAAGAAGTGATACGCTATAATCAGTGGAAACATATTCCAACAAAGGACAATCCAGCGGATTTGGCGTCCCGAGGTATTCCAGCATCAAACTTGCTGAACAATCAGCTGTGGTGGCATGGACCAACCTGGCTCACCAAATCCGAAACACACTGGCCAAAGTTTCATGACATAAAAGAACAAACCGAGCTTGAAGCAAGGAAACCAACCGTACTGAGCTGTGTCACCCATCTTGAAAATCAATTATTCGAACGCTACTCATCGCTAACACGACTAACGCATGTAATAGCACTTATCTTGCGATTTAAGTATAATTGTCAAAACCCCAATGTCAAACGAACGAAACACATGTCCGTTGGGGAGTGGCAACAAGCAGAGAACACCATTTGGAGAATCGTACAACAGACAGCTTTCCCAGAAGAATTCACCAATTTACTAAACAGCAAACCACTGGCAAAGAATAGTCGACTACTGAAACTAAATCCATTCTTGGACGAGAAGCAGCTAATTCGAGTAGGAGGAAGGCTACAGAATGCATCAATTCCATATAATACAAAACATCCCATCATTTTGCCACAAGAACATTCCATAACCCATTTGCTAATTGATAAGATACATCTAGACACGTTACATGGTGGAACATCACTGGTATTGAGCACGAGCCGGCAAAGATACTGGATCCTCAATGCAAGACGATGCATCACGAGTCGTATACACAAATGTGTCATCTGCGCCAAACAAAGAGGAGAAACGATGACACAATTAATGGGACAACTACCAACATCAAGAGTCAACATCAGTAAACCATCTAGTGTTGGTATTGACTACGCCGGTCCAATAACAATCAAGGCATCTAGAATTAGGAACGCCAAGCTGCAGAAGGCCTACATCTGTGTGTTCGTATGTCTTAGCACCAAGGCGATCCACATCGAGTTGGTGTCCAATTTATCTTCATTAGCATTTCTTGCCGCACTACGGAGATTTACAGCCCGACGAGGATTGTGTACAGATATATTTTCCGACTGCGGTTCCAATTTCATCGGTGCGAAATCTACGTTGGACAAGGACATGAAACAAGCCCTCAAGGAAGCGACTACCGAAGCAGCCCGCGATTGCGCATCACGAAGAATTACGTGGCATTTCAATCCACCAGGGGCACCACATTTTGGAGGTATCTGGGAAGCGAGCGTAAAATCCATCAAGCACCATTTGTACCGGACAGTAAGGAATGCTATACTCACCTTTGAAGAGTATACCACCCTACTCATACAAATAGAAGCGTGTTTGAACTCTCGCCCTCTGTGCTACGTCCGTAATGATCCAGAAGATACTCTTATTCTCACCCCGGGACATTTTTTGATTGGGCAAGCCCTGAATGCCTTTCCCGAATCACGAGACGCGCTTGAGTCTACATCACTGCCACAACGATGGAACTACATCCAGCTTATGGTCAAACAATTTTGGAGAGAATGGACTAAAGCCTACCTACACCAGTTACAGCATAGGCCAAAATGGCAAAGGGAACAACCACCAGTGCAAATCGGGGACATAGTACTCATAAAACACGAAAATACGTCACCAACAAACTGGCCTCTTGGGACCATCGAAGCAGTATTCCCAGGAAGAGACGGATTGATTCGCGTCGTGCAAGTGAGGACAAGCCACAATACATTCCAGCGGCCAATCACCAAAATTTGCCGCCTACCAATCGAGCCACCCAAGAATACATCAGAATTACCATCTCTTTAATGAGACAACGATTCTTGTGTCGTCTTGTTAAATGTTTGTATCGTGATTCTCCTTATCCCTGTTCCCAACATACACTATCTAACCAGTATTTAGTTATTCCAGATATTCATACAAGCGTACCAAGATGTCTAATAACCAATTCGACTACACGGAAGCCGATCTAGCAGCCGTCGAAGACAGCTGGCTATACCCCAGTGGTGGTAGTTCCTCAACGAGTCCGTTTCTAGATATCGACTTCGATATAGAGGCGGAGTTAGAAACACTTGCTACCATAGATGCCGGTCATCAAAAGCGAAAAAACAAAATTGCTGAATCAGCCGAACCACCAGCTAAACGTGCAGAGTCACCAAAGGCGTGCACCCCAAAACAAAATCAACAGCCTCAACCACCAAAGGGAAGGGAAAGGGTCAACGTCCCACCAGCAGAACCAACTCCTCCGAGGGCAACAAAATCTAGGAAGACGCAGCCGAATAATTATTGGAGTGTACCCCAAAAACCGGTTCCAAGGAGGAATTTCGAAGCGATGCCCTGTGGACCAGCAATCCGTATCCGTACGGCACCGAAGCGGATCCCCACGTCAAAAATAGCAGCTATAGCTACACCAAGCACCAGGGAACCAGCTACAGTTGAGACGTCAGCAAATTCAGCCACTGACCAACCAGCGACACAAACAGTAGTCATCGACCTCACCAGCGCCGAAGCAGAAAAAACCAGCAAGATCGCAGCCTCCACACCCATCACAAGGCCTAAACTACAGGCACCAGCCATAATCAACGGCCGTGAAATCCACCATTTAGAAGTGCTACGACCAACGTACACGCTAAAAGAATTAGAGATGCGACTGCATAACGATTTTCAGCGGTTCATCACACGAGAGGGAGAAGACTTATTCCTGCCAAAACACCTCCTGCAAAAAATAAATTTCCCAAAAATCCAACGTACCAAAAAGAAGGAGCACACAATCAACCTGCCCAACAAGTTCCAGGTCAGGGTGCAGGTTAAGGCAGACGGGCGAATCGTGTTCCACCACCACCATAAGCGTGGAATCAGCAAACAAAAACCTCCCTTGAACGTAACCGTTCAACAGGGGGGAGAATGTTTAGCCCCAAGGCGCTAAAATAAGGTCAAGAATAAAAATTTAGAAATAAAACTCACCATCGTTCAAAAATTAGTTCATATTTTATTATATATTTTTATATACACATATTTATAGTTAATTATACATATAACCCATCATAGTTTTTATATCGTTTATAAACCTAAAAAGAGAAAAGAATTAATATACATGTTTGAATTTTTAACACACGATACACCTGTAAGTTAACTCTGAAATAAACAAATGAATTGAAAACCAAGAAATAAATAAAATAAAATAATAATAAACACATTTAAAAATGAATAATTTATAAAAATTTGCATGCAAAAACATAGAAATTAAGTACATAAACAAAAAAACATGAAGTCACAGGAGAAAACAACAACAACAACACTACAAATAAGTCAACGTAAAATTACCACAAAATAACGCAAATGGTCAACAACTGCCACAATACGTTTATTATATAAGTGGTAAAGACCACTTTTTTCACCAATTAGATCTTTTAAATTGAAGCCCCAGGTGAAAAAGGTACTTCAAAAACACCCGCTGACAGGTGTAAACAAAAAAAACCGAATTAGCGAAATTCACGTAAATTTCACTACGCCGACCACCAAAATATCACAAAAAACATGAAGCATGCAGAACTACACAAACCACAAACACTGAGATTACCTGTGATCAGCGCAAACAGGTAAAATTCGCGAAAAACGGCGGCACGAACTCGCGAAACTTCACCGCGCGTAGAAATGTCAAAATAACATCGACTCAAAACATATGGGATATCAAATCGATGTAATTTTCGATGAGGAATTTAATGGTGGTGCCCGAAAAACGAAATTATTTATGGTAAAAAAGTTATTTAAAAAAATATAATTTACCATAAGGATAATGAGAGGGAAAAGGATATTAAACAGGATAAAAAAAAGGAAAGAGATAATAGTATGAATTTAAAATTTATCCGTTGATAGTGCAGCAATTTAATTAAATATCCCAAAGGGAAATTTTTAGTACAAAATAAAATATTGATAAAATATTAAAAGGAATGATAGAAAATAGTGAGAAATATTGAAAATTTAATGAATAAAATATTAGAAAAAATATAGAAAGCCAAACAAGGCAATAATATGAAGTTATTAAAGAATTTATAAACAATAAATAATTTCCCCAAAAAATTTCCCAATCACAAAGGATGAAAATGCAGTCCAAATAAGAAAAACCGTTGACTTCGGCCTATATAAACCCGAACTCAGAAGCAGTCAGTCTCTCTGTTCGTCAGAAAGTTCCAAGAGGTAAGCCAAGTAATACGATCCGACACATGCCAAACTCTGGTAATTGGATATTTATATGCTTGGTGCTGGGTACTCAATTTAATCAAATTTCTTGCAAGTAATAAGTGTTGATACATGCCATATCCTGGTAATCGTTGACACTATATGCTTGCATCCTTTCAGGTATTCGACGAGGGACACATCATTTTTCGTTAAGTTAAAATACTAAGTGTACTAGTGACAATTATTTTTAATATTAAATATTAGATAAGTGAAGTGTGTAATAATTTAAGGGCATAACTCAATAAAGTCTGAATGTTAACTGCCACGTCAGCGTTTTTATTTCAAACATACTTATTTATCATATTTCAGGTATTTGCATTAAACAACATAATAATCATTTCCTCGTAACGCACTGGAATTTTGGAAAACTAGCATTTTGAGATGGTTTTCTAAAATAACCTTTTGAACTAAATCGTTGTTTATCCCACTGTAATATCCAATAAATATCTCCCTCTCCCTTTATAATTATGTGACCTACGCACGTGCGCTTTCGCGCCAACTTAGTGATTGCTAGACTGTGTCGCGAAGTGGTCGTGCTTAGCCGGTAAGAAATTTTGTTTTTGAGATACCTAGTGCGTACTCGTCATTTTTACGGATGGTTAGCTTATTTGTAACTTTTACACCTGGACTTTGTATTAATTTTTGCTTGGTTTTTTCTTAGTTATTATATTGATGGTGAAGAATGGCTGCGATAAATATCCTTACAGATGAAGAAATAATTTTCGCCATAGATGATGAAGCCTGTGATATTTTTTCTGACAGTGAGGCTGAAGACGGGTTGTTGATTGATGACGTGGAAAGTGATTTTCATGAGGAACCCTTCGACACTGAAGAACCACAAATAGGTTCATCTTCTGATACTCTTCCACTCGATGAGTTGCGTGAAGATTCTTTATCAGAGCTTCTAATTACATCGTCAATTTGACTCAAGCTAATATTCGAGGCAAAAATGGTCATGTGTGGGCCACTAGTAAAGGGCATGCTTCTTCCAGAATTTCTGCAATAAATATCGTGCGCACGGCTAGGAACAGCCCGTTCAGTCAAAAACATAACAGCACCTCACCTTTTATTTGGTTTTTTTATGACTGACGAAATTTGTGAGGAAATATTGAAGTGGACCAATTCTGAAATAGCCATAAGAAAACAAAGCTATGAGAATATAACATCAATAAAACGTGCAAAGAGGAACTCAAGGCTCTATTTGGTGTGTTATTACTGACAGCTGCTTTGAAGAATAACCGTCTTACAACCAATGAATTGTTCAACACATCTTTTTGCGGAGCCCGATTTGTATCGTGCATGAGTCGAGAAAGGTTTGATTTTCTCATAAGATGCCTTAGGTTTGATGACAGGACTATAAGAATACTAACCTTGCAGTCTGATCCACTCACTCCAATCCGAAAAATATGGGATTTACTGATGATTCAGTGCCGTAAAAATTACATTCCGGGAACCAACGTTACCATCGATGAGCAATTACTGGCATTCCGTGGTCGGTGTAAATTCAAAATGTATATCACAAACAAGCCTGCAAAGTATGGTCTGAAAATTGAGATGATGTGTGACAGTGGGACTAGATACATGACTGACGCCATGCCTTCTCTTGAAAAAGGAACAAATACTGGAGGATTGCCCCTTGGTGAATATGTTGTAAAGGAACTAACACGGAGTATTTACGGCTCTAATAGAAATATAACCACTGATAATTGGTTTACATCTATCCCATTAGCCAAACAACTGTTACAACAACCTTACAAATTGACAATAGTAGGAACTTTGCGCGCCAACAAAAGAAAAATACCGGAAGAAACGAAGAATAACCGTGGTAGAGCGGCTGGAACTTCCATGTTTTGTTACGATGGGCCACTAACTCTCATATCATTCAAACCGAAGCCAAAAAAATGGTATATTTGCCGTCTTCATGTGATGAAGAAGGAACAGTGAACCCATCATCAAGAAAACCAAGCATAATAGAATTTTATAATGCTACAAAAGGTGGCGTAGGCACATTTGATCCAGTGTTGGGCAAAATTTAATCTGATTGATGATTAATGATTGCGACTAAAAGCTGTAGTCTGTAATCATGATTAGAGATTGATATATTTAATCAGAGAAGTAATCATTTTAGGTGATTGATGATTGATCAATTTCAACCGCAATCATGATTAAATGATTAAAATTTTAGATTAAAAATGAATTTTTTTGGAGATGTTAAGTTTTAACGTTGGATTTCTATTCTTTAAGGTTTTATTTGAATATTTTATTTTGTGAATCCGTCACACGAGTTTTGTGGTCAAAATTTGTGAATTAAAAAGTGGGAATAATTTTGGCAATTGTGCTCCGATTGCACTGAAAATCGGCCCAGAATTTTTACATATAAGTATGTACTGTAATTTTAAAATTATCTTTTATATTTTATTAGTTCATTTTAAAAAGCATGTTTGTAGTTTTTGATGTGAAAACTTTTTAGGCACATTGGGCAATTTTCCGCCACGGTCATTTTTTATGCGTACCGTGGGAAAAATTTTAGTTTGGGGATTTCAGTTTTTATTGTATGAGTTAGTACTATGTACTACGTAATACGTATATACTATGTTTTATGTACCAAGTGTGTACTATGTATTAGGTACTATGTACTGGGACTATGAACTGTGTGCTATGATTATGAACTATGTATGTATTATGCAGTATGTACTACGTACTGTATACTATAAACTATGTATTATCTACTATGTACTATGTACAAGGTATTGTGTACTAAGTATTATGTTTTTTTTTTTTTTTTTTTATGTGACAGTGCTAAGCTCAGGAGTCACCCTTTGTACTACCAGTCCGTCATGTCATTTGTCACGTCATGGTGCAATGTCTAGCAGTAAGCTTAGTACGGGGAGGGGAGGGGGGTATAGGTTAAGGGTTAAAAGGAACGGGGGGGTATTGAAGAAGGTGGTGATGAACCCTGCGTTTGAACTCTTGGATGTTGTAGGAGCTCGGAAATACTGACTGCAAGAGACTATTCCACAGTCGAGTTGTTCTATTAACAAACGAATTCATATCTTGTTGAGTGCGTGAAAGGGGGAGTTGCAGGTGAAGGGAATGAGACGAGTGGGCTAATCTGGTGTTGCGGTTATAAGATTGCCGTGGAGGCAGGAGAGCGTTTAACTCGGAGGAACAGTCATTATGATAGTAGCGATAAAATTTAGTCAATGCTGCTACATTCCTACGGTGGCTGAGGGGGTCGATGGTGGAGCCAGCGGTGTCGTCATCAATTAATTTAAGGGCCTTTTTTTGGACCTTATCTAACCATGCCAAGGTGGTTATTGGAGCGCCGCCCCAAACGAGGGAGTTATATTCGAGAAGAGGCCGTATGTAGGATTTATAAATAACAGCGCGGGCCGATGGCTGGAGGAGGAACTTGCACCTCTTAAGAAATCCCAAGCACTGGGATGCTTGTTTGGCGATTTGGAATATGTGATCATTCCAACGAAGGTCTTTGGCTAATGTCACGCCTAAGATGTGTAGGGATGGGTCGGCCTTTAGTTCAACGTCATCCACTGTCAAGGATGGTGAGGTGTTGAACTTCTTTTTTGAGATAAGACAGTACTTGGTTTTAGAGGGGTTGAATTTGACACGATTCTTCTCTCCCCAATCTAGAATTAGTTTGATGTCTTTTTTAATAGAGTTGAACATTAGTTCACGATCATCAAGACAGGATCTGGCATGTGTCCGTCTTGTATCGAAGCTGTACGAGTAACGTAGAGTACCGTCGTCAGCGAAGCTGAGAAGTGGGTTGGAGGGGATTGAAAGTAGGTCATTTATAAAGATGAGAAAAAGGGCCGGTGATAAAGAAGAAAGGGCCCGCAGAGATGGGGTGAGATTCAGATTTGACGCCATCCAATAATACCTTAATTGAACGGCCGGAAAGGAAACTCTCAACCCACTTATACAGAAGTGAGTCAATTCCAATAGCTTGGAGTTTAGCTAACAAGGCTGAGTGCCATACTCTATCAAAAGCCTTGGAGATATCCAAAGCAACCAAACTAGATTCGCCAGATCCATGCAAACTTCGGCTGAGGTGTTCTGTAAGGCAAATTAAAAGATCACCAGTGGATCTTTTTTGACGGAAGCCGTATTGTTTGTCGCTGATAAGTTGGTTGGATTCTAGATATCCCATAAGCTTTTTGTTAATTATCGTCTCCATGGTTTTGGAGAGAATAGAAGTAATTGCTATTGGGCGGTAGTTGGAGGGATCGCTGGAGTCACCTTTTTTCGGTATTGGCTGAACATGGGCAAGTTTCCAAGAGTCTGGGTAAACTCCGGAAGAGTATGATAGGGCAAAAAGTTTGCGCAGAGGTCTAGCCAAAGGTGAGGCGCATTGTTTTAAGACGATAGGGGGTATATTATCGGGTCCAGTCGATTTGTTTACATCGAGCTCCTTGAGGCACCTGTACACCTCGCGAGTCCTGAAGAAAACCCTGTCCATTAGATGAGCGCTGAGCTCAAGAACCGGGGGTAGCATATCAGTTTGGGGTAAAGAAGAATTGGAAGCAAACAGAGATGCTAATAAATCGGCCTTGGATTTGCTGTCTGTTATCACCTTCTCATTGTGGATAAGTGAAGGAGTTGTGGATGAAGTGAAATTCTTCTTAATGGAGCTTACCAAGGACCAGAAGTTCTTGCTACCAGAGGTTGCATTAAGGAGTTTACTTCTCAACTTGCAATTCATATGAATATATAGTACATAGCTCTGTTGTATTTTGTACTATGTAGTAGATGGTATGATTAGGTACCATATACTCTGAGCTTTGTTTTATGTACTATTTATTATGTACTATGTACTAGGCATTATGTACTATGTATTATCTATACACGGTATATTATGTATTACGTATTACGTACTAAATATTATGTACTATGAACCATAAATTATATACCATGTACTACGCACTATGTATATTGCTATGAACTATGTATTATGTACTATGTATCAGTGTTCGGCACAATCAACTAATTTTTTAATCAGGCCAATAATCATGATTAAAACCAATAATGATTGAGGATTAATGATTATGAAATCTATTCTAAACCTGGATTGTGCTCCCATTGTATTGAATATTAGTATCGGGAGGTTTTAAGGGCTCCCAATAACGAATTTGTTGTCAAAATGGCGGACGAATTTTGGGAAATGTGTTCCGATTGTACTGAAATTCAGTATCGGGGGGTTTTAGGGGTTCCAAATGACGGATTTGTGGTCAAAATTTTAAAATACAAAATGGCGGACAAGTTTTGGCAATTTTGTTCCGATTGTATTGAAATTCAGAATGGAGGGGTTTTAAGGGTTCCAAATGACGGATTTGGGGCCGAAATTGTAAAATTCAAAATGGCGGCCAATTTTTGGCAAATGTGTTCCGATTGTACTGAAATTGAATATCGAGGGGTTTGAAGGGTTCCAAATGACGTATTTGTGGTCAAAATTTTAAAATTCAAAATGGCGGACGAGTTTTGGCAAATTTTTTTTTTGTGACAGACTAGAGGCTTAGGGAAAGTCCCTTTGTACTGTCGACAATCTATTTTTCGTATAGACTGAATGTCGAACAGCAGCCCTAGCCGGAAGATAGAGAGAATAAGGAAGTAACTGTCACAACCTAGCCGCGATATTTTATTCCAACTACTCCCAACCATTTCGCGACTCTGACATCGGACGTCGAGAACAACTCGCTGGAGTGTTATGCCTCCTGAAACGAGTTGAGTCTCATCAACCAACCGATGGCATGCGCTTGGTGGATCGGGGAAGGACTAGGGAAGGCTATGACAGGGGAATCAGGAATGTAAAGAGGGAAGAAGAAAGAAGGAAAGTTAGGTGGGAAAGGCGAAGGACCGTGGCACCACCGGGATTCGAACCCGGGACCTCTGGGGATAGCCGTCAGGCGCCTTACCTCTAGACTACCGAGGCCCCCAATGTTCCGATTGTACTGAAATTCAGTATCGGGGGGTTTTAGGGGTTCCAAATGACGGATTTGTGGTCAAAATTTTAAAATTCAAAATGGCGGACAAGTTTTGACAATTTTGTTCCGATTGTACTGAAATTCAGTATGGGGGGGTTTTAGGGGTTCTAAGTAACGGATTTTTGGTCGAAATTTTAAAATTCAAAATGGCGGACAAGTTTTTGGCAAATGTGTTCCGATTGTACTGAAATTCAATATCGAGGGGTTTGAAATGTCCCAAATGACGTATTTGTGGTCAAAATTTTAAAATTCAAAATGGCGGACGAGTTTTGGCAAATGTGTTCCGATTGTACTGAAATTCAGTATCGGGGTTTTAGAGGTTCCAAATGATGGATGTGTGGCCAAAATATTAAAATTCAAAATGACGCATGACTGCTAAAAGCCAACAAAGCCTACTATAGTCTGTCAAGGCTCTTTAAATCAAAGCATCTAACTAACTCTAAACTTTTACTATATAAGACAATGGTCTTAGCTGTACTCACATATGCATCTGAAACGAGGGTGCTTAGCAAAAAGCACTCAAACCTCTTAGCCGTGTTCGGGAGGAAAACACTTCAGAGGATTGTTGGCCTCGTATGGAAGGAAGGACGATTCCAGAGAGACTCTTCAATGACGAGATTTACGAGCGCTTTCGTGATATGAATGTTGTAAAGAAAATAAAGCTCGGTAGGCTGCGGTGGGCAGGTCATCTAGCTCGTATGAGTGAAAATGAGCCTGCTCGTAAAGTTCTTTGCGGTAGGACCTATGGGGTGCGATAGCGAAGGAGACCCAGCCTTCGTTGGAAGGCTGGTGTAGACCAGCACGCTCAGAGCTTAGGGATGCCACACTGGATGACACCGGATCAGAATCGGGACCGGTGGAGAGGACAGTTGCGAGAGGGCAGGACCGGATCCCGGTTGTAGAGCCGACAAAGAAGAAGAATTTAAACACAAGTGGGTCTCTGAATCTTGGAGATGAAATATCTCGATTAAAATGAGAATCTTTCCTAAATTTAACTAAAATATAATTTGTAACGAATCCACCCATACCATTCATACTTCCCTTTATATATATATATAAGTTAGCAATGATACTTCCACCTATTTCATGCTGCCAAAGTCAAGGTTCTCCACCCTACGAACTTCCAGAGGTATTAGTCGTACAAGTCACAAGTTTGGACTTTTTCACTAAAATTTCAACTTCAACTACTTTTTTCTCCAAAAAATGCGTAGTTAATTTTTTTTTTTTTTTGGAAAGCTTGGACAGTTCTCTGTGAATAAAGTCCGAACAATTATTATGCTACGAGTTATAAGTTAATTTTGACGTTAAAATTGGCCTTATTTGATACTTTTCGACATAAACTCAGATGGAAAGGTACTAAAAAATATGAAATAGAGCCAATTCTAGCATTAAATTTTCTTATAACTTCAAAATTAAAGGCTGTAGCGGAAAAATTGTGTACATAGCGTATATTGCTACCATTTTCATAAAAATAGGCCATAATGTTACAAAAATACAAGGTGATACATAAACCTCTGCATTTCATTTCAAAACGCTGTAGCGGCTAAATCGTTACGATTCCACACCACCCTCATACCTGAGGATTTTTTATTCATCTATCCACAGCCGGTCACTTTGTAAACATAACGGATACACCCTGTATAGAGAAAATTCTGATTCATTATGTCGACGAGAAAAAAGGAAAACAAGAAAAAGGTTCTAAGCACTAAATGAGCGATGGAATGTGTTAGTGAGTAAGATTGTAAACACGTGGAAGATTTAACTAAATAATTGCGACATATGTATGTTAAAATAATTCCTCAAAAATAGGGTCGCTTGGCACGAAAACCAATACCATCACGGCAGAAGAATTTTCCTACCTATAAGAATTTTCAGTCCTTAACTAAATACTTTTCGAGTAAACAAATAGTGAAGGTCCCGTGAATTGAAAATCTTGGAACCTGTTTGCAAGAACACACTTGCACCACGGACTTCTAACAGGCCTTATTTTTTAGATAATTTCATAGCATTTGTTATACTAAAAGTTATCAGGAACGGAGATATTAAAAGAAATGTAAAAAAATCATATTTTATTCACAATAGGTTAATTAAAATGTTAACTAATTGTGGGCAAACTTAGGGTATTAAGCTACACCCTAAAACGAATCGATTCCAATAATAATCTCGTCTATGGGCCAAAATGGCCATAAAAAAGCCTTGCCGACTAGCCTACAGTGATTTAAATGAAATAATTTCATTTCTTCAAGTAATATAAACAGAAATCGGTCTTTGAACCTTTAAGACGAAATCCCTCGATTAAAATGAGACTTCCAAATTTATGTTGGATTGAATTTCAATACAATCGGAGCACGATTGCCAAAACTAGTCCGCCATTTTGAATTTTAATATTTTGACCACAAATTCGTTAATTGGAACCCTTCAAACCAATCGGAACACATTTGCCAAAACTTGTCCGCCATTTTGAATTTTACAATTTCGACCACAAATCCGTCATTTGGAACCCTTAAAACCCCCCATACCAAATTTCAGTACAATCGGAGCACATTTACCAAAACCCCCTCCACCATTTTCAATTTTAAAATTTTGACCACAAATCCGTTATTTAGAACCCCTAAAACCCCCCTATATTGAATTTCAGTACAATCGGAACCCATTTGCCAAAACTTGTCCGCCATTTTGAATTTTACAATTTCGATCACAAATCCGACATTTGGAACCCTTAAAACCACCCCATACTGAATTTCAGTACAATCGGAACAAAATTTCCGAAACTAGTCCGCCATTTTGAATTTTAAATTTTTGACCACAATCCGTCATTTGGAACCCTTAAAACCCCCCATACTGAATTTCAGTACAATCGAAACAAAATTGCCAAAACTCGTCCGCCATTTTAAATTTTACAATTTCGACCACAAATCCGTCATTTGGAACCCTTAAAACCCCTCCATTCTGAATTTCAGTACAATCAGAACACATTTACCAAAACCCCCTCCACCATTTTCAATTTTAAAATTTTGACCACAAATCCGTTATTTAGAACCCTTAAAACCCCCCCATATTGAATTTCAGTACAATCGGAACAAAATTGCCAAAATTACTCCGCAATTTACTAAAAAAACTGGAAAAAATTTCAGGGAGACAATAAGCTCATATTAATCACTAAAGAGTTAATCATTCAATCATGATTAAGATTAGATTTCATAATCAATAATCATTCTGATGATTAGATTTTCCCCAAGATTACTCGATGTAATCTTGATTAATGATTGATTTAATCATGATTGATTCACTCATGATTGGTTTTAGCCATGATTATTAGTCTGATTGAAAAATTAGTCGAATGTGCCCAACACTGATTTGATCAGATGTGTTCACCTATGTCGTGCAACCGTAAAACCAACCGATGGCCCATGTGCACGTTCTATGAAATGCTTAATATATCGGGTATCAACTCTTTCATCATCTATTGCCATAATATCTTGCTGTCTGGAGGTAAACCTGTAACGCGAAAAGATTATGTGAAGCAATTGCATGAAGAACTCGTTAAACCATGGCTAAAATATCGACTTGAAATACCAACAATGCCTCGAAGAACTAAAGACAAACAAAATAGAAGATGTGTTGGGTTTGAATCCAGAGGAGAGCGCTAAAGGTCAAGGTGAAATACCTAGACCATCTGCTTCTAGAAGTCCTCCGATACTTGAGAATGCCCGAACAACGAAAAGAAAAAGCTGCGGTTTGTGTTCCTACAAAAAAAGGCGCATGACAAAAAATGACTGCAATCGTTGCAAAGTTCCCATTTGTGGTGAACATACAGTTGACTTTTGCCCAACTTGCGCCAAAAAAAATCTAAGTCATTTGATACCTATCGTAAATTTTGAGACTTTTTTTATAATACTGAAGAAAAAAAATTTGTTTCTAGATAATAATGGATAATTTAGTTTATTTTAAGTTCAAGTGCCTTATTTCTCCCAAAGAAACATGTGCTATTTATGATTTGTGATTTAGTAGCAAAAACTAAAATAAATATTATTTTTTTCTATTATTATCTTTTACTTATATCCTATATGTCCTACTAATACAATAAAACTGATGAAAAATCACAAAATTTAACTAAAATTCGCATTTAAAAATTATTCGTAAAAAAGTCGAATGGTTAGCTTTTATGATGACTTCAGGAACGTTAGCTATATAGGGTTAATGATGAAGGTATATATGGGCGTAATGTACCCGTGCTAATTTCACACCAAACTTCATGAGTTGTGAAAGGAATTGGTGTGAGTATTAGTTTTACCTTCGAGCTACTACTGGGATGCTCTTGGAGTGTTGTAACTCTTTGTCACCTTCTTGTGCTTTCGCCAGATGTGGCAAATCGAAGGTGATTGTGTCAACGTTGTCGGCCGCTACTGGGTTTTTATAACCAGTCTCCTTGGCTAAGTAAGACCGGAAGTAGTAGGACGATGTCCCTACATACTCCCCTCCCGTGTTATTAAAGCAGTCTTATGCACGTCTTCTTGTGCAATGGGGATGTTATGGTTCGCACGTACCAAATCCACCTTCGAAAAAATCGTGCATCCGTGAAGGTTCACAGAAAAATTGTGAATGTGCGGGATTGGTTATCTATCCGGCACTGTGACTGCATTAAGGCGACGGTAGTCGCCGCATGGCCTCCAATCATTTGTATCCCGTTTAGGGACCAGATAAGTGGAGATGCTGCGGGAGACGACGATGGTCGACAAATCCCTAGTTGAACCATATGTTCAAACTCCAATTTCGCTACCTTGAGCTTCTCAGGAAGAAGTCTACGAGCGGTAACGAAAGGTAATTGCCCATTAGTGACAATGTGGTGTTGCACATTGTGTTTAACCGGTAGGTTATAATTAGGTGGTTGTGTCAATGAAGCGTACTTCATTAACAATTCTTTATATTTGCCAAGATGTTGGCATTCAAAGCTCTCGAGTACTCACTAGTAGTACAGACATCAGTCCGCAGACTGGTCTGTGAGTCTGGGAGAGGCCACTACAGTTTCACTTCGAATGTGTTGGGGTCTCTCAAGACATGGAGAACCGCGACTGGATGTGTAGACAATGCAAAATAAACGCAGTTCTAAGAACACGCGGGACTCTCAAGAAGGAAGTAAAACCGCCCTCAACGGCGAAAAAGCCGCTGATGGGAATTCACGTGCGAGCAATGCAGGTTCGAAAGAAACATTCCCTGCCACACAGCTTTAAGCGAAACATATCTCAATGGAAGAAACTAGTTCAGTTGAGTTGGAGCTTCGCCGTTTAGAAGAGGAACAACAGCTACAACATCAATTCCTTACAAAAAAAGGACGAATTGTTAGCTCGAAGTACCTACAAGGACTCGACAAAAGTTGCGCCTTGCCAACTGAATCCATATGGAGGACAATATTTTAGAACAACTGCTGAGAACCATAGCCGTAATATGACGCACAAAGATCTCCCTATATTTAGTGGACGCCCGGAAGATTGGCCATTATTTATTAGTAGCTTTGAGACGAGTAGCGCTGCCTATGGATTCTCCAATCTCGATAATTTATTTAGACTACAAGCCTACTTAAAGGGTAGCGCTCTTGAGGCAGTATGTAGCCTACTTTTATTGCCAGCAACAGTACCGGACGTCATAGAGACATTGCGAATGTTATATGGACGACCGGAACTCATTATTAGTAAAATAATTCAGCAAGTTCGAAAAGAGCCGACACCAAAAATTGAGAAAAAGGATAGCATTATAAATTATGCTATGAGCATCCGAAATTTATGTGCGACAATACAAGCACCCGGCCTTCAAGAACACATGCACAACCCACTATTGAAGCAAGAATTAATAGATAAGCTTATTTATTTATTTATTTTATTTATTTTATTAATTTACAGCTTATGTACAAAGACTAACAGTCTTAAATTATTGCACATTCATTATAAACAGGTTATACAATAATACAATACAGGGAAAAGTTGAGAAATAAATACATAGTGTGCATGAGAAATTATGAGTAATAAGAGAAAAATAAAACAAAAGAAAAAAAATATATACATATATAAATTTAAATTTAAAAAAGAAAAAAAGAAAAGTTAAAATAATTGACAAAAGAAAAAGGAAATGAAAAAAAGAAAATAAAAAAAAAAAAGAATAAAGAATCCACAAACAAGAAACTTTATTTTCCTATATTCATGCTCTTACAGCTCTATTAACTAAAAGTTCGAAGAGACGCTTCTTGAAAATGCCCGCTGAATCGATACGTTGCAATTCAACCGGGAGAGAGTTCCAAAGTATAGCAACGAAGACAAAGAAAGAACGTTGTCCAATTAAAGTGCGAAAACGCGGAATAATCAAATTTTTATTTCTAAGTGACTGTGAAAGCTGCACGAACTGGTTGAGGTATGCGGGTTTGCGATGGTTCAGGACGTCGTGAAGCACAAGCAAAAGCCTAAATTCACGGTAAACGCTAATGGAGCAACCTAAAACGGAATTTCGATAAGGTGATATATGATCAAATCGGCGTAAGTTATATACAAAGCGCACGCAGTCATTAAAGGCTACTTCGAGTTTTCTCGCACAAGACGAGTCTAAAGACGGAAAAATGCATAGACCATGCATTAGGTGAGGTAGCAGTAAGGCTTTAACTAAATTCAAACGGACAGACCTATTGATCAAACCACAGTGGTACCTAAGTTTTGACAGAAGGCCATAAATTTTGCCAATAATGAGAGTGATGTGGTCGCAGCAGGTCATACGGCTATTCAGAACAACTCCTAGATTTTTTACTTTTTCGACGGAAGTGAGGGGAACACCATTCAAGACGATATCTGGCAGAGTAGGACGAGAGATGGGAGTGTGAGAGAAATATATACAACGGGACTTCGATGGATTTAATTGAAGTAGGTTCAACGTCGACCAGCACGAAATGCGGCGTAAATCTGCCGAAATCTTCTCAGCAGAAGAAACGATTTGGCTTTCTGGTGCAGATATATAAAGTTGAACATCATCAGCGTACATGTGGATCTTGGAGTCTATTACCACTAAAGGAAGGTCATTAATAAAAATGCTGAACAGTAGTGGTCCGAGATGGAACCTTGAGGGACTCCCGAGCTAAGTTGGGCAATTGAAGAACTGCAGGCGCCTAGTTTAACTTGTTGAGATCGGTGCGTTAAGAAGCTATGCAGAAGTTTAAGGGCTGTTTGAGAAAAGTGGGCTTGTGAAGAGAGTTTTTGCAGAAGCAAAGTGTGATTAACGCTATCGAAGGCTTTAGAGAAATCAAGCAACAATAGACAGCACACGTGACGCTCATCAAGAGAGGCACGAATATCATTCGTGACTTTAAGGAGAGCAGTTTCGCAGCTGTGGTATTTGCGAAACCCAGATTGCCACGCATTTATAAAACGAAGTCGTTCGCCATGTTCAAGTATTTGGATGGATAACATCTTTTCCAGCACTTTTGCTAAGAATGGGAGTATACTAATGGGTCGATAGTCAGAGGGGCTAACAGGAGAGGGACACTTGGGAATGGGTGTAATTAAAGCGTGTTTCCAACACTTAGGGAACTTTGATACCGTAATACAGGAGTTGAATAAGTGAGTCAGAATAGGCAGTAAGCAAGGTAGCAACATTTTTAGAAACCTAGGTGAAATATTATCGCTACCAACAGCTTTAGATTTGATCGATTTAAGGGCAGTGATGACTTCAAGGGAATCAACACAACGAAAATAGAAGCCTCCAGAAGAAGCAGTAGCAGGGATATTAGCATGCTCTGCCGTTTGGTTAGATATAAAGTGCTGGTTAAGAGTTTCAAGACTGAGGTTATGAATAGTGGCTTCATTCTTAGTGTGTACACCTAAATTGCGCAAATTATTCCACACGGTTTTCACTGAAAGAGAGGGGTCAAGCTTACGGCTATAATAATTTCGTTTAGCTTCCTTAATTTTAGCAACAACAAGATTCCTAAGGCGTTTAAAAGATCTCTTCTTCCTCAATTAATGCTAAATTGGGCAATCTTCAGCGTGAACTTAAAAAATGTTAACATAATAACATTTGGTGACTGGCTATATGATGTGGCGAAAGATGAGCATGAGTATCGCCTTATGCAAGGGAAGCAATCCGAGGCCTACAGCACACAGAAGAATGTCTACACGTACACAAGGAGGAGAAGCCTAATAATAAATTTAGAAAGAAATCTTGCCCTGTTTGCAATGAATATCATAAACTGGAAGAATGTAAAGAATTTTCATCTATGCCTATTGCAGAAAAATGGTCGGCCGTAAGAAAATTTAGGGTATGTAAATGCTCCCTAAAATTTCACAATTTTTCCAGTATCAACTTAGTTAATAATTGCGCTAGCCTACTGATATCAAAAAGATATCAATTATAGCATAAAAATTTATATAGTTTTAGTTTGCCATGATTTGCAGTTTGTATCGGTTCGTTTTTGTTAATTATAAAATAAAATTATTATTCGAAATCTTGTAATCGATTTAATTGGAATTGGTTTTGGATCCTAAAAACTATTAGGAAACATTTGGCGCCCGAGCAGGGACTAACCCCCTTTATAATATATTTGCTGTAAAATCGAATACAGAATGACGGAGAATAATAATACTGGCAGCAGCAAATCAGCCTCCACGTCCGACAGAGGAAATAAAAGAATAGTAAGTGATTTGCGGATATGGCGTGGAACGGTCACTATGCAGCAAACTAAAATGAAAACCTATGTAGAAACTCCTGGTAGAGTCATGTCATCATCTGAAGTTGAGACTAGATTAGGCTTACTAGAAGCCTATATGACTCGGTTCAACGAATACCAAACCAAATTAGAGGTTGAAGGTCCTGAAGAGCAGAGCAGTGACAAACGATGTTCTTATGAAGAGGTTTACGTGGCGATAAAGAGCAAATTGTTGTCACTGAAGGAGGAGCATTCTCCCAAAGCTTTGCCTAGTAGCGTCCCATCTTTTATGAATTCATCCAAACCAAACATCAGTTTACCTAAACTAAATATAAAATCTTTTTCAGGAAAATTTCCTGATTGGGCTGACTTTTATGCAACCTTCCGCACTTTAGTAGAACAAAATGATGAGTTATCGGAGGTTGAAAAGCTTGCCTACCTTCGCGGATCGTTAGATGCAGAACCACTACAGGTAATTAGCAATATTAGTTTGGATGAAAACGGCTTCAACAATGCCATCAGTCTATTGAAAGCACGATATGAGAATAAAAGACTCATATTCCAAGGGCATATCCAAGCCTTAGTTGAATTGAAACCTGTTGATAAGCCGTCGGTATCTAAGTTAAGATCAATCAGCGACCAAGTTAATTCCCACCTAAGGGCTTTGAGAAGCATGGCAACAAGGGAACAAATAGCTGAGGGTCTTTTATTAAATCTAGTTGGAAGCAAAATTGACACGACTACAAAATTGAAATGGGAAGAAGAAGCTCCTCTTAATATTTTGCCCACATTAGATGAATTTTCTACTTTTCTCAACAGACGATGTCAGGCTCTAGAGAACGTTGAGTTTGGCAAGAGAGATCCTGTCCAATCTTCCAGAGACGAGGTCAGGGTTTCCTGTAAAGGAAAACCCCTACATAGGTCATCGTTCTCTGCAAATCATGCAGTACCCACATGCGCTGCCTGCAAGGGTCAAGATCATGATATTCCTAGCTGTGGGTTCTTTCGCAAGCTGGCACCGCTAGAAAGATACGCCGAAGCAAAAAGATTAAATTTGTGTCTTAATTGCTTAAAGCCCCGCAATCAAAAACTGCAAGGCCCGACGATGTCGATATTGTGCTTACAAACACCACACTTTGTTACATAGGAATGAAACGCAAGGAATCAACGAGGAATCAAGTCCTGCTAGCAAAATCAATATCTTCTCGTAAGCAAGATGTATCATCCATAAGCGCCATGACTTCGCAAATTGGTTTCAAGGACGACGGAGAACAGACGTTCTCAGACCCATCTGATGTTGTTCTAGCCACCGCTTTAGTTGATATAGAAGGTAGCCTTGGAACTCTCACTCCATATAGAGCGCTGCTGGATTCTGGGTCGTCTTCTCACTTTGTTACAAAGAGATTGGTGCAACAGCTTCGCCTGAGAAGATGTAAAGTCAATGTAAATGTTGATGGCATTGCTCCTGTACCAATCGTGGTGAAGCATAAGGTAGAGCTGGTCATTCGATCCCGTAATAACGATTTCTGCACAACTATTGAAGCGCTGGTCCTTCCTAAGATATCTAACCAACAACCCAGTCGAGGCTTAGATACAAAAGCCTGGAAGATGCCGCAAAATCTAGTACTGGCCGATCCTGCTTTCGACACACCGCAACCCGTTGATATTCTAATTGGCGCTGGCTTATTCTTCGAATTGTTGTCAGCTTCCAGTTCTCCAAAAAACTTTATTCGGCTGGATTGTATGTGGTGGCGGTAAATTAAAAACAATTCGTTGCATGGTTGAAGTAGGGAACTTGCAGGATGATGAGCAGGCGATAAACGATGTAGTAAAGAAATTTTGGGAAATTGAGGAGATTGCTTCATCACCGAAGGTTTTAAATGTCGAGGAGGAAGAGTGCGAAAAACATTTTGTGGAGCATGTAAAGCGTGATAATTCCGGTAGATTTTGGGTACGATTGCCATTTCGAAAAAATCCCGCAATCCTTGGAAACTCATTAGAAATCGCGAAGAAAAGATTTTTCAGTTTAGAGCAAAAATTAGAGCGGAATCCCGAAATGCTAAAGCAATATGTAGAATTCATGTTAGAATATGTTAAGCTTGGCCATATGGAGCGAGTAAGAGCCTTTCAAGTTTGGATAAGTACTATTTTCTACCACACCATTGCGTCTTAAAGCCGGATAGCAGTACCACTAAACTACGGGTGGTATTCGACGCTTCGTGTAAAACAACCTCAGGCTTCTCTCTGAACGATACATTGATGGTTGGACCAGTAATACAGGATGACTTATTCGACATTTTGCTTCGCTTTCGATCAAGACGATATGCTATCACGGCGGACATCTCTAAAATGTATCGGCAGGTAAGAGTCTTAAATACCGATACGAATTGGCAATGCATTCTATGGAGAACCAGTCGTAAAGCTCCTTTGGAGATATATCGTTTGCTTACTGTAACATATGGCATGGCTTCGGCCTCATTCCTTGTAATAGCTTGTCTTCGACAATTAGCATTGGAAGCCTCAGCTACTTATCCTCTCGGATCTGAGGTCCTTAAACGAGACTTCTATGTGGACGACATGCTTACTGGAGCTGAGACAATTGAAGAAGCAAGAAGAATTCAACACGAAGTGGACGAGTTACTGAGTTCCGGAGGGTTTGAATTGGCAAAATGGTGTTCTAACATCCCAGAGATTCTATCATCCGTTAGGGGTACAGCTTTGGAAAAACACATTCAGGTATCAGGCGATAACTTTGTAAAAACGTTGGGAATGTTTTGGCAACCACAAGAAGACACATTTCGTTTTTTCTTTCAACATTTGCAAGCATCTGATGCTGATGCCACCGCTCACGTGACAAAGCGCAAAGTTCTATCTATTATTAGTCGCCTATTCGATCTATTGGGATTGGTGAATCCAATCATCGTACGCACCAAAATCTTCCTACAGAAGTTATGGGCTCTAAAGCTCGCGTGGGACGAGTCGTTGCCGCAGGATCTTCATAGTAATTGGCTCTGGCTGCACAGTCAACTATCTTCAGTCGAAAAAGTTGTCATTCCTCGCTTCGTTCTGATGCCATCTCATTACATAGAGATCCATGGTTTTGCGGATGCCAGCATGTCTGCTTATGGAGCCTGCGTCTATGCTCGTTGCACACAAGGGCAGGATATACGTTGTAATTTATTAGCGGCCAAATCCCGTGTTGCCCCACTAAAAACAATCTCCATTCCGCGATTAGAACTCTGTGCCGGCTTTAGCAGAACTTATAGCAAGAGTGGTGAACATCTTTCGCCCTGTCATCAGAGAAGTATATTGCTGGTCAGACTCTACGATTGTACTCGCATGGCTTCGCTCATCTCCGTCCAAGTGGAACACATTTGTCAGCAATCGAGTTTCAAAAATACAGGAATTGACACACTCCATGACCTGGCGACATGTGCCTACACATTTGAATCCAGCGGATCTTGTAAGTCATGGAGCATCTCCGTCTGAGCTTGTCGACTCATCCTTATGGTTTTCTGGACCTGGATTCTTGCGATTCACAGAAAATTGTTGGCCTGAAGTGAATTATCAAACCGAAGATACTTTACCCGAAATGCGCAGAAGTGCCTCTGCTTTTGTAGTCGGTGTATCAGAAAACATAGTGGAGTTATCAAGATTTTGTATATCATTCATTCGTTTAGTTAATTCGTTTGCTTATATTTATCGCTTTTACACACACTCGCGAATGAAATCAAAGGATCCAGCAAGTGTATCCTATGGACCAATTAGTGCTGACGAATTTGAACGCGCGTTAATATCCGCTATTCGTTCGGTTCAAAAACATTATTTCGTTGAAGATTATGTTGCTTTAAGTAACCGCAATTGTTTGAGGACTAATAGTGTATTAAAAACTCTAAACGCGTTCCTAGACGATAATGGTGTGATCCGCGTTGGTGGGAGACTATATGAATCAGATTTGGCATTTGATAGTAAACATCCCATCATCCTCCCGAAGTCTAATCTGGCAAGAGCACTAATTCGTCACTATCACCATAAGCACTTGCATATCGGATGTCAAACTCTACTCGCTATAATCCGCACAAGGTTTTGGCTCATTGGAGGAAGGAGCGTCATCAAGCAGGTGATTCGAAATTGTGTTCGTTGTGCGCGACTACGACCCAAAATTATGGAGCAGTTAATGGGCCAATTACCTTCGCCAAGGGTTCAACCTAGTCCCGTATTCTGTCATACTGGAGTGGATTTGCGGCCCATTTTACATAAAGAATCCGGTGCGAAATCGGGCTCCTACGAAATCATACATATGTCTGTTCATATGCTTAGCTGTGAAGGCTGTCCACCTAGAAGTAGCCGAAGATCTTTCCAGTGAGGGTTTTTTATCGGCCTTTATCAAATTCAAGGCTCGTCGTCCTAATGTCTCCGTGGTTTACTCGGATAATGCTACAAATTTTGTCGGAGGATATAGAGAGCTGCGAGAGTTAAATGATTTGTTCAAATCGGAAGGGCATTCTCGCCTTATACAGGAAATGTGCTCCAAGGACGGGATTATATGGAAATTCATACCGCCGCGATCACCCAACTTCGGCGGCCTCTGGGAAGCTGCAATCAAACAAGCCAAACATCATCTTCGCAAAGTTTTCGGCCTTCAACCGTACTCTATGGGCGAGTTGCAGAGGACTGTTTGTCAAATAGAAAGCATTCTTAATTCTAGACCTCTTGTTCCTCTTTCAGATGATCCCAATGACCTGGAAGCTCTCACTCCAGGTCACTTTCTAACAGGTGGCCCGATGGTTGGAATCCCCGGTCCCACATATCACGATGTTGATGTCAAACACCTATCCCGATGGCAACAAATGCAGGGAAAAATGCAGACATTCTGGCTTCGTTGGCAAAATGAATACCTTCATACTTTACAACGAAGGATAAAATGGAAAAATATTACTCCAGACTTAAAAATAGGTTCGTTGGTTTTACTGAAAGAAGATGGGCTGCCGCCTCTCAAATGGGCTATGGGACGCGTACTACAGGTGCACCTTGGAAACGATGGTCATGTTCGCGTTGCCAGCGTACGAACCATAAATGGCATCTTAAAAAGGGCAATCAGTAAAATTTGTCCTCTCCCAGTGGATGCTTAAATAAAAAAGGGTTCATTGGAAGCTGTTACTCCCAAGGTGGCCGGTTATGTTAATAACAACTTTGTTAGTATCAACTTAGTTAATAATTGCGCTAGCCTATTGATATCAAAAAGATATCAATTATAGCATAAAAATTTATATAGTTTTAGTTTGCCATGATTTGCAGTTTGTATCGGTTCGTTTTTGTTAATTATAAAATAAAATTATTATTCGAAATCTTGTAATCGATTTAATTGGAATTGGTTTTGGATCCTAAAAACTATTAGGAAACATTGCCTGTGACACTTCATAGCCAGAACATCTCTATCGATACATACGCCTTACTAGATGAAGGATCCTCTGTCACGCTGATAGAAGAAGATACAACTGATAAGCTAAAATAAGTGGGAATGCGTGTTGTACCGGATTCGAGGCAGGTCATGTTCGCAATCTCGACAACGAAGGAGAATAGCCATCGCTTTAGTATCAACAATGCTCGTACCATTAATGGTCTTGATTTTATCTAAGTAGACATTATTGATGCCCGAATTAATTAAAAGGTTTACTTAAAATATGTTCCAGCCGAGTCTTACGAAACAGCTGTACCTACTATTCTAATAGGCATGGATAATTGGGAATTAGGAATACCATTAAGAGTAGTAGAACGAAATTGGTCAGAGCCTGTGGCGACGAAAACACGTCTGGGTTGGTCATTAGGTGGAAATCACGCCAAGGAGAGTGAACTTCAAACAACACTTCATCATTACGAAGCGTGTGAATGCGACAAGTCACTACATGAATTAGTAAAAAATTATCTCGAATATTATGACAATGTAGCACCAAGGTCTCCACTGATGAGCAAAGAAGAGGAACGTTCCATACCTCTTTTGGAAAATAAAGTTAAACGAATAGGTGATAGATTTGAAAGCGGCTTACTGTGGAAATATCCGAATGTGCGTTTGCCCAATAATTATGCAATGGCAATGAAAAGATTGAACTGCCTTGAAAAGCAAACGAAGCGTGATCGCGGCCTGCTGGAAAATGTTAATAAGCAAAATATCTAACTTAGTCGAGAAAGGGTGTGCTAGAGAAGACTAACAAAAGGAGAATTGAATATTCCTTATTCACGAGTTTGGTATCTTCCAATATTCATCGTAAGAAACCCGAACAAGCCAGAGAAGGTACGTCTAGTTTGGGATGCTGCCGCCACCACCGAAGGAATATCTTTAAATACAATGCTATTGAAGGGACCAGTCCAACTTGTGCCTTTAATTACAGTCCTACAACAATTTCGTAAAAAGAAAATTGCAATTACGGCTGGCATAAAAGGAATGTTTCACCAGGTGAAAGTGAAGAAGGACGATCAACATGTACAAAGGTTTTTGTGGAGAGGTGGTCATTCGGAGCGTGAACCAGACGTATATGTAATGGAAGCCCTAACCTTTGGTGCCTCGTGCTCTCCAAGTATTGCTCAATATGTAAAGAATGTGAATGCCAAAGAATTTTCACATCACTACCCAGAAGCAGCTAAAGCTATTGTCGATTGCTTCTATGTCGACGATTTGTTAGTGAGTGTTGATTCGCCGGAAGAAGCAATAAGTCTAACGAAGCAAATAAAGACATTAATGGCAAAGGCGGCTTTGAAATGCAAAGTTAGCTATCTAATTCATCCCAGGTTTTACAAGAAATACATGAAGAAAATCAAGGACCTAAAGATTTACAATCAAGTAAGTTCGAACATATCGAAAAAATTTGCGGGTTATGGTGGCGTCCTAGAGATAACTGTTTTACTTTCGTAATGAAATATGCTAGAGTTAACCCAAGTATGCTGAAAGGAGAAAGAACGCCAACAAAGCGTCAACTGCTCCAAATTCTAATGTCTATATTTGATCCTTTAGGATTTTTATCTCATTATTTAATTGGGCTAAAAATATTGCTTCAAGTGATTTGAAAAATGGGCATCGATTGGGATGAGAGTATTCCCGAAAGTTTAAGAAAAGTGAAGAATATTGTAATACCTAGATGCTACTTGCTGTTATCAAACGAAGCAACTGTACAATTGCATGTCTTGGTAGATGCAAGTCAACTAGCTATGGCTGCAATGGCATATTTTAGAATCATAACTGGTAACAATACATCTATTGCATTGGTGCGTGCTAGAACTAAAATTGCGCCAAAACAAGTAACATCTATTCCACGATTGGAATTACAAGCTGCTGTTATTGGAGTACGTCTAGCAAAATATATCTTACAAGGTCATGGAATGAAAATAACAGAAACAATTTTCTGGTCAGATTCAAGAACTGTTTTAAGTTGGTTAAAATCGGATGCACGAAAATATAAACCATTCGTAATGCATCGGGTAGCAGAGATTATAGAAACATCAAAGCTCAATGAATGGAGATGGGTATAGTTGTTTTCAAACCTCGTGACATCCCGCGCATGTTCCCCAGCTAAGCTCTTAAAAATGTTTAAAAGTTCAGACAAAAGCTTCAGTTAACTCCTCCTATCAAATCACTTGCTGCCATGTAATCAGTCGCGACTGCGTATTGCTAAAGGGAGGTGTATCTGGGACTTCAATGATTATTTAAAAAATTTACAAATTATGACTGAAAAACACCCGTTTTTATATATTTTTTTATTTTAAGGTTTTTATATTTTACACATATGAAACAGAAATAATTTGTAGTAATTTCTACTAAAAAAATACGAAATTTGTGTTTTTATCACTTTGATTACTAGATTTTTGACATTTTCCGCCAGTCGCAAGCGCGCTTCTGCCTGGGGAGGTTGTGTTGCTTGCGGCTGCGGAGAACTCTCAATTTATGAATGAAAATGCTCATATCTTTAAAAGAAATTTTTCCAGCAATTCTTTTAATTTATTTTAAATTTTAGGGATGAGAAATATTTAGCATAATTATAGTAAAATTATGCTTATTACGATGGATGAACTGACTTGGTTGAGCAGGAGTTTTACATGTATTTAAAAGCTCTGCTCAATACATATAAAGATTACTTAACTTTATTCATCCGGCATGCGCACATCCCTTCCCAAATTATTTTGTTGAGTTTTTTCTGCGTTTGTTGCCTTTTTAGTTAAAATAGGGGAAATGATAGAACAAAATTTATGAAATTGGGCAACGAGGTGCGCAGAACCCTTCAAATTATTTGTGTCACGGCGTTTGAAAACTCTATACCCACAAGCATGAATGTAGCCGATTTAGCTACAAAGACCACAAAATCGTCACCATTTCAGCCGCAATCACCATGGTTTGCCGATCCTGACTTTCTGCAAGATTTAGAAGAAAATTGGCCTACCATGCCTGAAGACAACAAAGATGTCATCAAAGAAGAGCTACGGCCAAAATAAGTATTCTTACATTGTAATGAGACAGCAGAAGACATCATACCGTTGAGCCGTCTTTCGAAATGGAATCGTTTGTTAAGAACCGTCGCATGGACACTTAGATATGTACATAATTGCAGGCTGAAAGCAAAGGATACAATACTTCGTAATGGCCCACTTTCATCAAGAGAATTACAACAGGCACGCGAATGGATATTTCGAATTGCGCAAGCCAAAGCATTTGTTGATGAAATAATCCTTCTTCAAAAAAGACGAAATTTGCCAAAGTCAAGTCCATTATTTGGGTGCTCACCATATATTGAAGATGACGGCCTGCTGAGAATGACAGGAAGAATCGATAAAGCAACTATTGATAATCAAAATGTGAAAGGGCCTATTTTTTTGCCGAAAAATCACCATGTCACTTCACTTCTGATAAATTATTATCACGAAAAGTTCCAACATTGTTGTAATGAAACGGTTGTGAATGAAATGAGACAAACTTTCTGGATTCCTGGACTGCGAGCCAGGGTCAAGTCAGCAAGAAGAAAATGTGGTTATTGCCAGGAACAAGGTGCAAAACCTCTTTATCCTGAAATGGCATCATTACCACCAGAACATCTCGGAGTATTTACTCATCCTTTCACATATGTCGGTGTGGATTACTTTGGCCCTATAATAGTTATATCGAAAAGGAAAAGTGAAAAGCGTTGGGGAGTACTATTTCCCTGTTTAACTATAAGAGCTGTGCACA
Organism: Thereva unica; assembly: GCA_949987705.1. Lineage (NCBI taxonomy): Eukaryota > Metazoa > Arthropoda > Insecta > Diptera > Therevidae > Thereva > Thereva unica. The sequence goes on from OX465281.1 coordinate 181,193,141, forward strand.
TTGAAATAGCTCACGCTTTAACGACAGATTCCTGTATAATTGCCATACGAAAGAAGAGGCACACCAAAAACTTTTCTATCAGATAATGGCACCAATTACAAAGGCGCAGAGCGAGAACTAAAAGAAGAATTCAAGAAAATGTGCAAATCAGGATTAAGAAATAGCGTCAATACCCCAGAAACCGAATGGAAATTTAATCCACCGTGTGCACCACACATGGGAGGATCCTGGGAGAGATTGATAAGATCCATTAAAAAGGTTCTTTATCACATTTTTAAAAATCAACGTTTAACTGACGAAAGCTTGAGATGCCTACTAATGGAAGCCGAGAACATTATTAATGCTCGTCCATTGACTTATATGTCATCAGACGCATCATGTATGGAGGCATTGACCCTGAACCATTTCCTTCTTGGATCTTCGTGTGGGAGTAAGTCCCCTGGTGTGTTTAATTTTTTTTTTATGTGACACACTAGAGACTTAGGGAAGGCCCCTTTGTACTGTCGACCATGTATTTTTATTTTATTTTTATTTTTTTATTATTATTATTTTTTTTTTTAAATGTCGAACAGCAGCTCTAGTCGGAAGATAGAGAGAGAAGTGAGTGAAAGAACTGTCACAACCTAGCTGCGGTATTTCACCTACTCCCAACCATTTTGCGACTCTGACATCGGGGCATCGAGAACAACTCGGAGTGTTATGCCTCCTGAAACGAGTTGAATATCATCAACCAACCGATGACATGCGCTTGGTGGAGCGGGGAAGAACTAGTGAAGGCTATGACAGAAGGAATCAGGAATGCAAAGAGGGAAGAAGAAAGAAGGAAAGTTATGTAGGCGGGAAATTGGGAAAGGCTAGGACCGTGGCACCGCCGGGAATCGAACTCGGGACCTCTGGGATAGTGTCAGGCGCCTTACCCCTAGACTACCGAGGCCCCCAATGTACAGGATCTGTACTTAAGGAAAAATTGGCGCGTGGCTCAAGAGATGGCAGATCAATTTTGGGGAAGATGGGTCAAAGAATACCTACCAATGTTAAATCATCGTCCCAAATGGACTCAAAGAGAAGAAAATTTAAAGGAAGGTGACTTAGTTCTTATAGTGGATGAAACAACCTCTAGAAATACGTGGTCTAAGGGGATCATTGTCAAAACAACCATGGCAGCTGATGGGCAAGTAAGAGGGGCGACGGTTAAAACCAGCGCGGGAGTTTATGAAAGACCAGCTGTGAAGTTAGCTCTAATACGACGTTATCAAGAAGAGGGTGAGACTACGGAATCCAACACTCGTCTCACCGAGGGGGATGTTAAAAATGTTGTCAACTTAGGTGTTATCAGAAAACACAATAGGAATAGGAAGCCTTGACTTGGGGGAAAAAAACGAATAAGGCTTGGAAAATGAATTGTCAGAAGGGAGAAAACTCTTATCTAGGACAGTTCATTCTGCCTCTAAAGAAATCCCTTGAATAATAATTAAAATATATAATTAAATAAATCATTAAATAAATTATAAATATTGTATTGAAGCAAAGTTGTTTAATTTGCAACAAATACTAATCATTCTAATTTAAAGGTCCTAGATTTTAACGGTATCTGTAAGATGGCACTGCTTTTACATTACTATGATGATCGGCACTTCCAACAAAGAATACGCCATAACCAGAATACTAGAAGACGTGCTTGAAGACTGCCGGAGATGCCAGAAACGTACAATGTCTATGGGAGAAGACATCCAAGCTGCGCCTTACCAGAATTGATGAATGAACTACCAGCTGAACTCAAAAACATTGTTAATTTTAAAAAACGTAAAAATATATAAAACTCTATTTCCTCAACTCACATTATGTCGCCTAATATTAGAACTAGTAATTTGTAAAATAAGTTAAAGCTCCTTAATTTCTAAAGTCAATTTACACTGAATTAAAAATTTTATATAATTTGTTTGCCAATAATTTGAAATAACCGAAAAAATCTCTCTAAAACCATTATAAAATACCTAATCACCTGCAGATAAGCATACGCTTCGGAGGTAACTTAAATATTGTAAGGTTTCCTGAGAAAAGTAAATAAATAAATAAATAAAAAAATTTTTACAACATCTCAAAGTAAAAGTTTCAGCGACTTCTTAAAAATTTGAAAAATCAAAATTTTGTTCGTCAACTTTTTTGATTGAAAATAGTCATTTTTTAAATTAAACTCATAGAATAAAAACTAAACAATCAATCGCTGGCCTTTTCTTACATGAAAATGTACATTTTCACAAAATTTCATTAAAATCGCATCATTTTTGTGAAAGATAAAAATGATAAAATCGGCTTTCTCCATTTATTTGAAGCTATATGTCGAAAAATGGTTAAAGTCGAAAAATATATAGTATATAGTGGAAGGATTAACGCCTTATTTGAAGCCTTCTGAAGTGTGATAAAACCATTAGCAGTTAATAAAATAGTCGCAATAACGATATTTAAACTAGCAAGCACGGCTGAGTATCGGGTCGTAAAAGCACAGTGAAAAATTGCCTATTTCGCGTTTGTAACGACATCAGCGAAGTGTTTTTGCCGGACCACATAGCCAATGCTAACGGAAAATGAAGCTCCAAGCATTGCTGCGGGCCTATATTAAGGACCATAGACGGGACGCCTATTCCTATTGCTTCCCCTTCTGAGCATTACAAGGACTATATTAGCAGGAAGAATTGGCCTTCAATTATTCTTCAGGTTGTTGTTGGACCAACGTATTTGTTCCATAACTTAAGTGTTCGCCATCCAGGAAGTGTTCTCGATGCGACGCACAGTGCTTTGATGCATGGTCAAAAAGTCAAAAATTAATATTTTTAGATTTAATTAACGGTCATTAAACATAGTCCCTAGATGCGTAAGATATCAGAATCTCATTTTACTTAACTGGTAGCACCATTTATTGATCATTTTCGAGCTCATTACTTTTGTGTATTTACTTCTCAGTTTTTTCTATCTTTTTCATTGCGTATTAGTTCTTCAAGTAGTGCACTTCTAGGCTGATTTATTTTAGTTGATTCATACAAAATAGAAATGAACACAAGTGCTGAAGGTAATTGTTTCATTTTTTTATTGCTGTTGAGCATTTAAGTTCCGAATTATGGGGAGACTTGTCACTTTTTGAAGAAAAAAAAAAAAAAAAAAAAAAAAAAAAAAAAAAACCAGTGTGTTAACTTCTATGGCTAGTCTATACTTCCAAATCAATGTTAATGCAAGACGATAAAGGATCAATATATTTTATTTATGAATATTCTGTTAAAGTTTATTTAATTGTTACTTACATATATGCATTCACTCCAAAAGGGGTAGGCCTTACCACTCCCTTTTACAGAAGTGCTTACTTTTACACACGATGTCATAGGGGGTAAGGCCTTACTTTGGTACTTACCTTAGAGTACTTATAGAACTGCTCATCTGTAAGGGGTATAGTAAGGCAGCAAATGGAACATTGCAAAAAGAGCTATTCATGAGCGCCTGTGGATATGTGATCCGGTGTCGAAATGCTTTTATTTCTTCATCTTTTACAAATGCCTTTTTTTTCAAGCCCGAGAGTGGCTTTACCTAAGCAGTCCCCCAACTAAATTCTCCATTTCGCCAAAGCTGCTTGTCCTCCGTATCGAATGAGAGCCGGGCTATTAGTATGCTAATGTCGCATTTTATGTCGACGAATATAATTGCCCGTTTTCTTTCTTTCTATAAAATTTATGAAAGCTCCAGGAAAGCTCCCTTGAGTCATCGGGCAGACTCTCACTTGTTTGGGTATAATTCTGGACTATACCTTACCATCTGCCTTCTCTTGTAATGGGGTTTGTAAGGGCTCATCTAGCACCAAGAAAATAAGGGGTACCTCTTACCAGATGAGTACTTATTTCAGTCTAGAATTCCTACTGGGCTATTCAGTTCCCCTAATCATTAAATTCGTCGTGCAGCGAGAACTTGCTAAAGTAGAGGTAATAATAGGTTTCTTGGCCTGCTTTTCGTTACAAGTCGCTTAATACCTCTCTCATGTCGTAGAAAGGTACTTTATCATAAGTCATTCTGAGAGTTTGAAAAGGTCATAATTTTCTGTTTTTTTTTGCTATAGGCGTCTGTACTGTGGTGAAGGTTATGTTATGAACTCTGGATTTAATACAGGTCGAGATCAGATCACTAATCAGGGCAAAGTCTATGACATTGTTTGTTAGAGGTTTCATCACACAGAAACCTACCATAAAGTTTTTTCTGGAGTCGTTATTGCCGCTCCTTTACCAGTCCTGTTAATTCTATGCCTTAAAAGATTAAGATTAAATTTCTTGGAAACTCCTGCTTAATTCCCTTTTTTGCGATTATATCTATATATGAACTTTTTCAGAAGTAGAAACCCCAAAAAATACCAACCTTGAATGTAAAACCACAACCTACAGCAATTTTGTTCATATCGATTCCCACACAAAGAAAAACTTTTGATCACTCTCATATATTATGCTTTCTTCAGCAAAAAATGTTTTGGAATTTCTTTTAAAGCTTAAATAAACAAAATTAAATAAAAAAATAAGAATACATTTACCCCAGGAGTTTTATCGAGTTCTCAAGCTGCGCATTAAGATCTACAAAATCTACTTATGGCTAAGGAAATATGACAAGCTATTAAGGCTTAAGTGTCAAAGAATGTAAATATCTTACTTGCGTATAGTTAATGCTTTTAGTTTCATATCCTGGCACTTAAGCACTTCAGGACCCACTGAGACACGCAATTACATCAGATCCGGAGCCGCTTCTTGATAAAATGGATTAAATTTCCTCGATTAAGTGTCTTAAAGAAGGCGACAATGAATCCCAAGTCAGCAGTTTCATTACTCTAACAATTTCCATAATTCAACATTTTTTTAAATAGAAATATTCACAAAATGTTTCGAAATTCAAAAGCAGCCAAGTTTGTATTGTCATTTGTTTGCACTAAATTATTGCCTAGATAGCACGAAATATACTGTCCATCGAGGCAGAATAAATAATTTTCACTCTTGCTGTGCAGTTTCCATACCTGTGGGGATTTGCTCAGCGGGTCGGGTTGTATGAGTTAAAGATGGAATAAGTAAACAGAACTGTTTTGCTACTGCAGTAAGAATGACTTAACAAGTATCCATGACGGGATTTGCTCTAGACTTGGTTAACGAGGATATGTCTAAGATTTGCAAGGCGAACTCGGGCCGAACGAGACTGTCCTAAGGTAATCACCTCAACCAGGGAAAGAAATTAATTTGCAATGCAAGTGAGGAAAAAGCGCAAAGGAAACTCGATTTGCTGCTGAACTTCTATTTACGTTTTAAATATTATCAGAGTTTTTAATTGTTTGGAACAAGTTGCTTATAAACGTAGTTTTTTTTTTTTTTTTTTTTTTTTTTTTTTTCATTAAATAGAAGGTAAATTGGATTCACTTCCTTTAAAAAGAATAGTAAACCCCTTACCAAATATTTATGAATCGTTCTTCTAGTAAAATTTTCTATCATATTTGTGGAGGAGACCTTATTATTATTACTATTACATTTCTCGATATTATTCTTTACACTACAAACGGTAGTGGAGTACTATTTCACAGAATTTCGTAATTGATTTAACTGAATTTGATGAAGTCTTTTACAAATCAGATTCGTGTGTCGGATCAGATAATGAGCAAGTTCAAGTCTTTGCTTCGAAAGCACCTATCGCCAAGCTTGTTTCGATGATGGCGAAAGATCAGAAATCTGCCCGCACTTAAAAAAAGTCTTACACATTTTTATTCATAAGACACGTTTCCTGTCAATTGATTGAATTTCTTATAAACATTTGAACATGAAAAAGTGGCCTGTGTTTTGCCCTGTATTCCATCCATCCATCCAATACTCTACATTTGGGCTATAGAGCCCAAATCGAGTTTTGGCCTCCTCTAGGGCATTTCTCCAATTTTGACGGTCCCTTGCAGCATGTCTCCAGTTGTTGAGCGTCAGCCGTCACAGAGTCTATCCATATCCTCCTGAGTCTACTTACTGACCTACTTCCCGAAATTTCTGAGGCTATAAGCCGTTTTGGGATACGATTGTCGTCCATCTCGATTACGTGGCCGGCTAGTCTCAGTCTCTTGATTTTTATTAAAGTTGAGAGTTGTGGGTCGTCAAAAATTTCATACAACTCGTTGTTGTATCTTCTTCGCCATATTCCATCCTTTCTGGTTGGGCCTATTATGCATCTGAGAATTTTTCTGTCAAACCTGTTGACTCGTTCCTCTATGTTCTTGGTCATAGTCCAAGTCTCGCTACCATAACACAGTACTGGTCGTATTACTGAGTTGTAGAGTGAGAGTTTCGTTTTCCTGTGCACAAATCTTGAGTGCAAGATTTGTTTTTGGGCATAAAAGGCTCTAATAGCCAGTAGTATTCTTCTGGTTATTTCTTCTTTTTCTTCGTTTCTTTTTGTGATTGTAGACCCAAGGTAGACTGCTTTATCGACTACTTCCAGGTTATGCTCGTCGATGGTTGTATTTCTTCCTATTCTAAATATTCCTGCTCTGGATTGTTGCATCACCTTCGTTTTTTCTTCATTTATCTTCAGGCCTATGTCCTTTGCCGCCTCTTTTAATTCGACATAGACTTCTTTTGCTGCCAAAAAGGACCTTCCCACGATGTTCACGTCATCCGCATATCCATGTAATTGTACCGACTGTGTAGCTATTGATGCACTTCTTTAGACGGACGTTTTCCTTATCACCCATTCTAGGGCCGCCGGGTTGAAAAGCATGGGAACCAGTCCATCTCCTTGTCTAAGTAATTGTCGAATTTCGAATTCCTCTGTTATAATATTTTGGATCCTTATTTTCGCCAATGAGCTGTGTAAACGTTAAGCTTTTTTAAGGTATATCCAAATCAAAATTATACTTCGGGACAAGAACTTTATTGAATTGCTTATAGATCGTGACTAACTTTTATTTTACAAAATTCATATCGATATGAAATCAAAGCAAAGAAAATTACGGTACATCATTATGTTAAGAATGATAAGAGCAAATAAATAGTGTTGACACATGTATGAAAAAATGAATTGGATTTTAGAAATTTAAATAAAATGAACTTTAATTTGGAATTTAAAATGAAGTTTATATTTAAGAGGCAAGAAAGAAGAAGTTGTTACTTATAGAAGTTAAGTTGTTAACATAAACCGGCCGCTTTGGAAGTATCCGCTTCCAACACATTGGAATCAATATCCTGCTCCATTGGTAGTGGGCAAATCTTGGTGATAGCTCTTTTGACGATACCACCCATAGTACGAACGACGACTACCCGGACTTGACCATCATCTCCAGTGTGAATCTCCTTAATACGACCCAACGCCCACTTGAGGGGAGGAAGATTGTCCTCTTTTTTAACATCACCAGAGAGCCCACCTTTATGTCGGGATGTATAGACTTCCATTTACTTCTTCGTTGCAAACCTTGAAGGTACTCCCTTTGCCAGCGTAACCAGAATGTTTGTAAATTCGCCTGCAGTTGTTGCCATCTGGACAGACGATTGACGTTCGCGTCAACGGGAGTAGGATGAGGCACCCCGACCATAGGACCACTGTTTTTGTATTAAAAAAACTCATAAAATTAAGGAATCCATCGGACGAGTCTTTGCTGCAAATTAAACTAATCCGGCTCGAAGGACCATATGTTTTTGTATTAAAAACATCAAACGAATAGATGAATTTCCCGGACGCAATTAGCTTCTAACTGCAGTACACCTGTGTAAAAAGGTAAAGAAAATAAAAACAAAAAAAGAAAGAAGTAAGATTCGATTATAACATTTCAAATTTATTCATAATAGTCAAGATATCAGTAATTCAATAAAAATTCAAGTTTCATATAAATTCATAAATTAGTTATTTAGTTTTAGTTAATTAATTTAGTTAGTAAGTTTATTAATTCAAATTTCAATAAAGGACAAAAATTTTGATAACTTAGAAATTTTTCAAAGTATTTATTCAAGTGACGATTCGCTCAAAGTTTACTTAAATCACCCTCAACAATGTTGGAAACTATAATTCAATTTCTTAATAACTTCAAGATTCAATAAAAGGGATAAAATTTCTGACAAGTCATAAGTTTAACAAAGTATTAATTCAAGTGAAGATTCACTCAAAATTTACCTGGATCACCCTCGACAACGATGTAAGCTATGAATTAATTATCGAATTGCAAAAAACACCTCTACAACGTTGTACACTAAATCGCGAAGTTTAATTTCGAAGAAACGAAAAAAATGGTAAAATAAATCACCGAATCACAGAAGAAACAAAAGAAAAAATATATATATATATATAGAATTTTATCAGCATGTAAAATGACTCACCTGATTTCTAGAGTTGACCTTGAACTTGTATGAAAAAAGGGAATTACTGTTGTATGAAAACAACAAGGAAAGGAAGTAATGTGTTGATGGTCGAATCCCAACAACACAGTAGGTTAGGTTAGGTTAGGTTAGATATGGCTGAGCTTTGGTTCAAGCCCACACACTTAGGCCAGAAGGGATAGGCCCATTGTGATACCATAGTGATCCCACTTTAAACTTGATGTTAAAATGTCGTTTCTTCGTTAAACCATCTCGAGGAAGTAATGAATCTTCTAAGTTGCGGGATCCCAAACTTCGAGATTTCCGCAAGGTTGCTTAGAAAGGGTTTACCAAATGTGGTTAGCCTTATCCTGCTTAGGGCCGGGCAGTGACATAGGAGGTGTAGTACACTTTCCGCCTCGTCAAGGTTCTTACAGCTTCTGCAGAAATCGTGGGTCTCAAGACCTAAACGGGTCGCATGCGTCCCTATCAGACAGTGTCCGGTTAAGACTCCCATTATAACTGAGAGTTCTTGTCTCCCAAGGCTCAGTAATAAGGTAGTTCGCCTGAGATCATAGGAGGGCCAGGTTAATTTGGCCAAAGTGCATTTATTGAGATCCCCCCAATGCTTTTTCGCTTGTGTGATTGTGTGTTGCTTGCGTCGAAGTTTAAAGGAGGCCCAAGGCATACCAACTCTTTCCTTTTCTGGAAGGAGAGTAGCGGTCGTGCCTCTCCTAGCCAGTTCGTCAGCTTTACAATTTCCCTCTATATTTCGGTGACCGGGCACCCAAACGAGGAGGGTCCTGAACTGCTGAGCCATCTCGTTAAGAGATCTGCGACATTCAGAGGTAGTTCTAGAGCTGTTTGTGCAGGAGCGCAGGGCTTTCAGAGCTGCCTGACTATCTGAGAGGATGTAGACAGTCCGGTTCCCATCGCCTTGCTGGTTAATTTGCAGAACAGCTTCTTGTATGGCTAGAATCTCCGCTTGATATACACTGCAGTGATCGGGAAGTCGGAAGGAGATTTCAATCCCAAGTTCTGGGGAAAATACTCCTCCTCCCACTCGACCCTCGAGCTTAGAGCCATCAGTAAAAACGTTTATGGCATCCTGAAACCTATGTGGTCTATTTATCCATTCACGACGTGAAGGGATGTGGACTCCGTAGTTCCTCGTGAAGGTAATTTCGGGAATGCAGAAGTCGGTTTTTGTGGGGATAGTAACTGAGTTCAGTACCTTCGTGTGCTCTCCCCTGATTCCAGTCCAGAAACCGGATTCTTTTATTCTAAGGGCTGCGATGGTTGCGCTTTCCCTTGCCACGAGATTTAAAGGAGGGAGGTATAACATAACATTTAAGGCCTCTGTAGGAGTGGAGCGAAGTGCTCCTGTTATGCATAACTCCGCACATCTTTGTACTCTCTGTAATTTGTTTAACACGGTGGATTTACTCAGAGTTGGCCACCACACTAAAGCCCCGTAAAGGAGAATTGGGCGGACGATCGCGGTGTAGATCCATCGCACAATGTAAGGGGAGAAGCCCCATTTCTTACCAATGGATTTTTTGCAGGCGAAAAGCGCGATGTTTGCTTTCTTAATGCGCTCTTCTGTGTTTTCATGCCAGAGGAGTTTCTTGTCCAGGATTACTCCCAGATATTTGGCACTGTTGTTAATTTTGAGCCTAACTTTGTTAAGCCGGGGGGGTGTTAACGGAGAGGTCTTGTACCTCCTTGTGAAGAGGACCAGCTCCGTTTTTACTGGGTTAACGCTGAGTCCGCGGGTAGCAGTCCAGCTTGAGTGGGTTTGTAGCGCTGCCTCCATGAGATCACAGAGGACTTGAGGAAATTTTCCTTTTTTGATGATAACAACATCATCTGCGTACGCCAGGACGTCATGTCCCTCTGCCTGCATGCGTCGCAACAGCTGGTTCATAGTTACGACCCATAGCAGCGGGGAGAGTACTCCTCCTTGCGGAGTGCCTCTATTTACGGCCTTTCGGGCCGAGCTATCGCCCAAGATCGAGCTCACCATCCTGCCAGTAAGCATTTGGTGGATAAGAGACACCAACGATGTCTCGATCCCATGTTCTGTCAAGGCCAGGGTAACGGCATTCGGCAAAACATTGTTAAATGCTCCTTCAATGTCAAGAAATGCTACTAATGTATATTCCTTAACCTCGAGGGATTTTTCAATGGTTGAGACCAGTGATTGAAGAGCAGTATCAGTAGATTTGCCCTTTGCATAGGCGTGTTGTGCGCTAGAGAGTTCCGAGGTCAATATGGTCTGCCTCAGATATATTTCGATTAGCCTCTCCAGAGTCTTTAATAGAAAGGATGATAGGCTGATTGGCCTGAAGTCTTTGGGTGTTACGTGGGAGGCTTTTCCTGCCTTGGGTATAAAAACTACTTTAACCTCTTTCCAACTAGAGGGAATGCAGTTATTTTGGAGGCACCCGGTAAACATGGTTTGTAACCAGGGCATAATATAACTAAGAGTGTGCTGCAGTTGTGCCGGCACTATGCCGTCAGGGCCTGGTGATTTGTAGGGCTGGAAGGTGTTTACAGCCCATTTTATTTTTGCTCTACTTATGATAGATCTGATCAGCTGTTGTGAGGCTGAAGAGTTGATCGTGATAGTTGTATCAACTGTAGTACTACTCGGGAAGTGGGTGTCCATAAGTAGTTTCAGGGATTCCCTGCTTGAGTCGGTCCAATCGCCGTCTTCCTTGCGTAAATAACTAAGCATTGTTGGCGATTTAGTTAATAATTTACGCAGTCTTGAGGTCTCCGATGTGGACTCTATATTACTGCAAAAGGTAGCCCAGGAGGTACGTTTGGCCTTCCTTATTGCCGTTTTGTATCTATTCAGCTTTGACTTATAGCAGCCCCAGGCGGTTTCGCTGTTGCTGCGTCTCGCTGAATTAAATTCCTTTCTGCACTCTTTTCGGAGTGTCTCAAGTTCGCGAGACCACCATGGGGGTTTGGAAGCCTCTTTATGTGGCCTGTTCGGACAAGCTTTATTAATGTCGTAAGTGCATTGTTTCGTGAAAATGTCCACAATGCTGTCGAGTTGTTCCCGGGTTTTGGGAATAAAGGGAGGCTTGGGAGCAAGGTTTTTTGCGATAAGCCTAGTATAGTAGCCCCAATTTGTCCTTTGGAGGTTTTTTATTTTGGAAGGGGTGGCTGGGCTCGAGTCCTGCAGTTGGAACTCTATAAATCTATGATCTGAAAAGGAGTGTTCCTTCAAAACCTTCCAGACCACTATTCGGTCGGAGTGGCAGTCCGAGACAAGGGTGATGTCCAGAACTTCCTCTCTGTTCTTGGTAATAAAGGTGGGGTCATTACCTTTGTTACAAATAGCAAGGTTGGTGCTCAGTAGGTAGTTAAAAATAACTTCCCCTCTATCATTGGTGTCCGTGCTGCCCCATTGTGTATGGTGCGCATTTGCATCTCCCCCCATAACCAGAACCGTGGTAGGATGGGTGAATCTTACCAGGTCTTGAAAGGCCATAGGGGGTAGAGGGCCCTCATCATTGTGGGCTAGGTAGAAAGAGGCCATTCTGATTTTCTTCTGTTTCAACTCTAGGTCGACCACAGTAAGGTCCCCGTTGCTGAATTGAGGGAGAAGAAAGGTGCTTATGTTATTTTTGATCAGAATACAAGTTCTGGGTTTTCCCTTACCTTCGGTATAAAAGAGATTAAATTTAGGTGTCCTTAAGCCACAGATCCTGTCACCAGAGATCCATGGCTCTTGGACTAGAGCAACATCGACTTCGCCTGATGCCAGGTGAAGCAGAAGCGAAGCGGATGCTGCTTTACAATGGTGCAGGTTTATCTGTATCACCTGCACCATTTTCAGGGTGTTTTGTTTCGACGACAGTCACATCCGCTTCATCGTCGCTGGAGTTGTCTTCGTCGAAGTCTGAACTAAGGAGTTGTCGCTCCGTGAAGAGGTTACCGACGGCTCTGCCCAGCTCGAAGTCTGTCGATGCATCGCCATCGCTCTGAGCTGCGCCTTCGCCATCGGTTTCCACGTTTTCTGGTTCTCCGTCAGTGGTCTTGGTGCAGGCCGCTTGGTTAACTACGGCTTCTATGTCGGTTTTGTAGACCTTAAGTGCGAGCTGTTGGAAGCCGTAGTTCACAGCGTAGTTTTCTTTTGCCAGCTGGTTCAGGCATTTTTCATTTAGGAGCAGAATTACATGCATTGTGGCTCTGTTAGTCTGCTCCGTTTTGATAACTTTCCAGTTATCGGTGTAGATGTGAGGGTTGAAGGCCTTCAGCATAGCGATGATTTCCTCAGGCTCCGATGGAGCCACTGGAAACCATGCTCTGGCTCTCGGATGAGATGGTATGTCCGCGGCATTGACTGCCTTGAGTCGGGCGCCTGGGTAAACTTCCCCAACTCTAGCTACCGCAGCTTTATAAAGCTCTGCAGATCTGGTATTATCGCAGGCCGTAAGTTTTATGTTGCCTTGATACCAACCGGCATCAAAGCATAAGGGGGGAGGTCCAGGGTTGTCTTTCAGGACCTCCATAGCCACATTGGCGAGGGCAACTTGAACCCACCGCCATTGGTGTTTGGGGATCTTGCCATTCTCGTTACTTTCGTCCAGGACGCCGATTATTTTGCGATCCTTCGCTATTTCTGCGAAGGATATCGCTTTGGTGCCATGCGTCTTGGACCTTTTTGGAATTGGACTGTGGGTACTTGGTTCCTCCACAGATCGTTGGCGTTTAGAGGCTGGTGCACCTCTAGACTCCAATGTAAAGTCTGGTATGACTTGTTTAGCCCAAGCAATGTCATTTAGGACTTTGGTGAAGTCCTCCTTGGACACTTGGTCTTCCCTGATCGGGTTGGTGGCCAAGCGACGAAGGATGTTGCGGGCTATGCGGATGTGACGAGGACCTGCTTTTGACGGGTCCGGTCTTCTCAGGTCTTTGGCCCTTGCGCAGACTAACCGCTCCCCTGATCCCCCCGCAGCGGCCGTGCCCGCAGGTGTGCGCTGGGCAGCGACGTAGCCGCAAGGAGGAGCAGGTTTGCTAGTTGTCGCTTCTGGGGCCTTTTTTAGAGGGGTGGAGCTTGTAACTCCACTTCCGCTAGGTTTGGGTTGGCTCGGGGGTGCTGTAGCCATGTTATTTGCGGGATTTGTGGTCCCTTCTTTAGGACCTAATTTTGCCGGGCCTGGTCTTTTTAGGTCTTTGACCCTTCCGCAGACCATTCGCTCCCCTGATCCCCCCGCAGCGGCCGTGCCCGCAGGTGTACGCTGGGCATCGACGTAGTCGCAAGGAGGAGCAGGTTTGCTAGTGGTCGCTTCTGGGGTCTTTTTTAGAGGGGTGGAGCTTGTGACTCCACTTCCGCTAGGTTTGGGTTGGCTCGAGGGTGCCGTAGCCTTGCTATTAACGGGATTTGTGGTCCCTTCCGGTTTTTGTTTAAGGGAACCGGTCCCCGGTTTTGTTGTTTTTTTTGGATTTTTCCATAATTACTCCCACGAGTAGCGGAGAAACGAGGTCCACCCGGGCAGAGATCCGCAGTACCCGGGTAAGGCTAATTAGAACCGGAGGTCGCCAGGTATCCGGAGCACACCGTAAACGACTGAGCTATTTTTTAATCTGGGTCCCCAGCCTAGCTGATCATCGGCACGGTTCGCATTACACCTTGATCCGACCCAGGGGATTGTGGCTTGGGGATGGGTAGCAGGGATTCATAACAAGGAGAGGAACGTAAGGTAGGAGGACTACTGTCGGCTACGTTCGGTCGAGAACGCATTGCCCAGGATGAACCAGCGTGATGGAGCCGTCACGCATACGTGGAGGTCGTCGTCATTTCATCCCAACAACACAGTAAATATTAGTAACTTTGTTGATGGTCGAATCCCAACAACAAAGAAAGGTTAGTAGTTTGTTTATGGTCGAAACCCAAAAACAAACCAAATATTAGTAAACCTTGTTGATGGTCGAATCCCAACAACAAGGAAAATTAATAAATCTGTTGATGGTCGAAACCCAACAACAGAGGAAAAGTTAGTAGTCTGTTAATGGTCGAAACCCAAAAACAGAAGAAGAGTTAGTAAACCTTGTTGATGGTCGAATCCCAACAACAAGGAAAATTAATAAATCTGTTGTTGGTCGAAACCCAACAACAGAGGAAAGTTAGTATTGGAAAAAAAAGAAAAGGAGGAAAAAGGGACAAGTTCAGGACCAACTTACCTCGGTGAAGCTCCGGTGCAGAGAGAGCGAGCGTTTCGTTCGCAACAATATTTAATCGTTTGCTTGAATTTCAAGTTCTAGTGGGGATACAAATGAAAACCGTAACGTTTGAAGTGATCTTTGCTTCGATAATAAAAGTGGGAATGCGATTTTATACGTACGCATGTATTGAGGTAACCTCATCACCAGAGTAAATTTTGAATGAATATCGTAAGTTCAAAATTAATTATAATAAACTGAAATTATATTATTATGTTAATGATGATGTAATATGATGATGGTTAATGTGGTGATCTTGGCCAAATATGATGATGTTTATGTTTTGATGGATGTCCATTAGTAGCCAAATGACCAAGCTTCCTTATCAAGTGGTTCCGAAAGTGTGTAATTAAACCTGTTCTTCATCAGTTAAGGTTATTCATCTGTAATAATAAAAATTTAAATGCCCTAAAGGTGATTCGGTGATTGGATTCTAATCCGACAGAATTCAAAGGATAACGAAGAAATTCCTCGCTGTGAAAGTATTTGAACATACTCCCCCCCGTTGAAACATTTTGGTATGTTTCAAAACAGTAAATTAACAAATCACCTTGAGGTGTTGAAACTAAATGGGAGAAGAGGAAGGGGAGAAACAATAGATGAACTGAAACAATGGCGCTAGACTCAGTAACGTTTATTAGCCCAAGTCGACCTTGATGAATTGAGAAAAAAATAAATAAAATAAGAGAAGAGGGAATAGAGAAGCAATAAATAAATAAACCATAACTTCGATCGAGTATTTTTTACTAATACATTTTGCAACACCTTGAGTTTAATAGTGTCTCCATTACTAAAATGAAGACCCATTTTACGTCGGGATGTTTATAACAAAGATTTAAACGAAAATGTTTGTGTTTCTGCATAATTGTCCTCATCGTTTCAAAACTAAGTAGCAAATAAATAATCACCATGATTCTAGAATTGAATAGGTAAATGATCAATGGGATTGGCTAAAGGGAAGCAAAACAATACAAACTAATTATGAATATTTTGTTAATCCATCCAGCTAGAAATGTATCTTCATTAGGATACGCATGAAATTGACATTTTATCATCTCCAAGTAATAATTGGTTTCGATGTAATATGCAGTACATCTAATTTTCATTAAGACCTTGAGAAACCAAGCGAGTGGCCCAAAATATAAATGTTAATTCTCTCAAGGGTAATTCTCTGAATTTAATTTTATCTCATTATCGATCTCGGTTACGTCTTTGTAAGAGACGATGATCCTAAGACTTGACTGTTTTGAACTTTGTACCATATTATTTGTTTGCTTTTCGTACATAGTAATGCAATGATCGGTATGAGTTGTTCACAGATATCGGGAACAAATAATTAATTGATAACAAAGGGATTTGAGAGAGCGGACCTTTTATGATAACAGAATTGTTAATATTCAACTGTTAGAAAAATTTTATTACCAGGAATTTACTTGATTTCAAGTTCAAGGATAATTGACTATTGAGACTGTTAATAAGGAGATTTGTACAACTAAATTTTAAAGGGAAGCAGAGTGGATGGACTGAAGAAATTAAATACAATTCGTTTAACTGACATTAGGTTATGTATGTATGAGGAAGTGGATTCAAATTCAATTTTCAGACTGAGAATGTGCAACCCGTATGTACAGGGCATGTAATTAGTTTGATACCTGTGGAAATTATCAATTATGTTAAAAGAGAATAATTTTTTTTTTTTTTTTTTTTTTTCAGATTTTATATGTGTTAGATTTATATGATTGCGTTGTTTCATAAAAGTTAACGACGGTAAAGAAAGTTGAATTCTTTTATGTGGGCACTGAATCTCAAGGCATAAATTATAGCCAGTTGTTATGTAGGTTAATTATGGTTCTTCTGATTTTAAAGAATAATATGAAATCATCCCCTGAGATTGCGCAATGCGCACTTGTGGGTGGTTGTATTAATGTATCGAGGATTATTGAGTTTGAGAGGGATAATAGTTATTTGATGAAGTATTTAAGTTGAATAAAGTTATACACATCAGGGTTATTTTGAAGAATAAATAAAATACGAAGAAACATTTGATTTTGGGTTTCCTATGCTACGTTTATTTTTATTAGGAGCTACTGGTGTTGCGGTGGACGTTGGACATCGTTCCTTGCATTGAGACGCTTGTGATGTTTTAACTGCTGACTGTTTCTCCACAGCAGCTGAGTACATTAAAATATCCTTGTGTTTTGTAGGTAACATATTTGTAGAATTTAATGAGTTACTTACTTGGCTTAGAGGAGCTAATAAAACATTAGAATTATTAGGAGATGAAGTTAATTTTAATTTAGGTAAGGTTTCTGTAGATCAATAGCAAGGGATCTATTTTCAAATTTGCCTTTATTTTATTTGATAAGTTAGTTTTGCCATTAATCCTATTGCTGATTTTTTTACATGTAACAGTTTTCGAGAACGTCATGGTCCTGGAAAGATTTTCAAAATCTGTAATAGGTAGTGGCTTGGGAATGTATGCCAAGGGACGAGGTGTGCACACAGGAGCTATTGATCGTGGTGAGTGCGATCCATTTAAGTATGGTTGATACCTTTTTGGGAGTTGAACTTTGTAAAGAATTTTTGTGTAGTAAAGTATGATAAGTTTTACCGCATTTTCTGCATCTAAACTTACTGGAGCAATTTAAAGTGGAGTGGGACTTTGAAAGACAGTTAAAACACAATTGGTTTGACTTTACAATGCCATACTTTTGTTGATGGGAGAGATTTGAAAATTTAGAACATGTTGACAATGTATGAGATTTTTACAACACGGACAAGTAGTCGCTGCGGTGGAAGAGAATGGGTGAGAAATTTGGAATTTGATCCAATAGATGGGCATATATGTAAGAACTAAACTCTTATAAACACTTGATGTGGAAGAAGTTGATATAGATGAGAACTCGCCTCGAGAGTGTAATAAATTAGGTTGGTATGAAAACCTTCCAATTGATTTGATTACAAATGAGGGACTTGCCTCGGAAAATGGTATAATTGAGGACTAGGCTCATGTAAATTTAGCTTGGTGCTTAAGACCTTACAACAGGCGAGGGACTTGCCTCGAGAGTGTAATAAATTAGGTTGGTATGAAAACCTTAGAATTTATTTGATCTCAAATGAGGGACTTTCCTCGGAAAATACTATAGTTGAGGACTAGGCTCATGTAAATGTAGCTTGGTGCTTAAGACCTTGCAACTGGTGAGGGACTTGCCTCGAGAGTGTAATAAATTGGGTTGGTATGAAAACCTTCCAATTTATTTGATCTCAAATGAGGGACTTTCCTCGGAAAATACTATAGTTGAGGACTAGACTCATGTAAATGTAGCTTGGTGCTTAAGACCTTGCAACAGGTGAGGGACTTGCCTCGAGAGTGTAATAAATTGGGTTGGTATGAAAACCTTCCAATTTATTTGATCTCAAATGAGGGACTTTCCTCGGAAAATACTATAGTTGAGGACTAGGCTCATGTAAATGTAGCTGGTGCTTAAGACCTTGCACAGGTGAGGGACTTGCCTCGAGAGTGTAATAAATTGGATTGGTATGAAAACCTTCCAATTGATTTGAATTGAAGTGAGAGGATTGCCTCGGAAAACAACATAGTTGAAGACTATGCTCGCGTAAAATTATTTGAGTAGTAAATTTTAAGACTAGGCTCATGTAAATTTAGCTTGGTGTGTAAGACCTTGCTATGAGTGAGGGACTTGGAACTTTGCAATTGATTGAAAAGAGGGGATTTGCTTCGGGAGAATAATATAGATGAGGAATAGGCTCAAATAATTGTTCGGTGTTAGAACCGTACAATTGATTGAAGTGAGGGCTGTGCCTCGGGAAATTAATATATTTGAGAACTAAGCTTGAATAATTGTTCGGTATGAAAACCTTACAATTGATTGAAGTGAGGGCTGTGCCTCGGGAAAATAATATATTTGAGGACTAGGCTCGAATGTTCGGTAATAAAATGCAAGAACTAGGTTCAAATAAAAATAGCTTGGTTTGTAAGACCCTGCTATGGGTGAGGGGCTTGCCTCGAGAAAATTAAATTAATTTTTGAAACTAAACTCAAGAAACATTTCAATAATAAAATGTAAAAAAAAACTAGGCTCATGTAAAAATAGCCTCTTGCTATGGGTGCGGGGCTTGCCTCAAGAAAATTATAAATTTTAAGACCAGGCTCGAAATAAAAATAGCTTGGTGTGTAAGACCTTGCTATAAGTGAGGGACTTGCCTCGAAAAAATAATAATAATAAACGCAACTTAAAAACACTCGTGTAAACAGTTTGAAAATATTCTCTTGAGTTTGATTGCTTGACATGAAACACCTTGTCTTGATAATAGAAAGTCTTGAGCACTAGGTTCACATTAATGTTTTATACTAAGATCTTATAAAATGATAAACTTTAATTTCACTTGACTCCTTTTAAACACTATGCACTGCACTTAGAAACACATCCGGCTCGAAGGACCATATGTTTTTGTATTAAAAAAACTCATAAAATTAGGGAATCCATCGGACGAGTCTTTGCTGCAAATTAAACTAATCCGGCTCGAAGGACCATATGTTTTTGTATTAAAAACATCAAACGAATAGATGAATTTCCCGGACGCAATTAACTTCTAACTGCAGTACACCTGTGTAAAAAGGTAAAGAAAATAAAAACAAAAAAAGAAAGAAGAAGTAAGATTCGATTATAACATTTCAAATTTATTCATAATAGTCAAGATATCAGTAATTCAATAAAAATTCAAGTTTCATATAAATTCATAAATTAGTTATTTAGTTTTAGTTAATTAATTTAGTTAGTAAGTTTATTAATTCAAATTTCAATAAAGGACAAAAATTTTGATAACTTAGAAATTTTTCAAAGTATTTATTCAAGTGACGATTCGCTCAAAGTTTACTTAAATCACCCTCAACAATGTTGGAAACTATAATTCAATTTCTTAATAACTTCAAGATTCAATAAAAGGGATAAAATTTCTGACAAGTCATAAGTTTAACAAAGTATTAATTCAAGTGAAGATTCACTCAAAATTTACCTGGATCACCCTCGACAACGATGTAAGCTATGAATTAATTATCGAATTGCAAAAAACACCTCTACAACGTTGTACACTAAATCGCGAAGTTTAATTTCGAAGAAACGAGAAAAATGGTAAAATAAATCACCGAATCACAGAAGAAACAAAAGAAAAAATATATATATAGAATTTTATCAGCATGTAAAATGACTCACCTGATTTCTAGAGTTGACCTTGAACTTGTATGAAAAAAGGGAATTACTGTTGTATGAAAACAACAAGGAAAGGAAGTAATGTGTTGATGGTCGAATCCCAACAACACAGTAAATATTAGTAACTTTGTTGATGGTCGAATCCCAACAACAAAGAAAGGTTAGTAGTTTGTTTATGGTCGAAACCCAAAAACAAACGAAATATTAGTAAACCTTGTTGATGGTCGAATCCCAACAACAAGGAGAATTAATAAATCTGTTGATGGTCGAAACCCAACAACAGAGGAAAAGTTAGTAGTCTGTTAATGGTCGAAACCCAAAAACAGAAGAAGAGTTAGTAAACCTTGTTGATGGTCGAATCCCAACAACAAGTAAAATTAATAAATCTGTTGTTGGTCGAAACCCAACAACAGAGGAAAGTTAGTATTGGAAAAAAAAAGAAAAGGAGGAAAAAGGGACAAGTTCAGGACCAACTTACCTCGGTGAAGCTCCGGTGCAGAGAGAGCGAGCGTTTCGTTCGCAACAATATTTAATCGTTTGCTTGAATTTCAAGTTCAAGTGGGGATACAAATGAAAACCGTAACGTTTGAAGTGATCTTTGCTTCGATAATAAAAGTGGGAATGCGATTTTATACGTACGCATGTATTGAGGTGATGGGGTTACCAGAGTAAATTTTGAATGAATATCGTAAGTTCAAAATTAATTATAATAAACTGAAATTATATTATTATGTTAATGATGATGTAATATGATGATGGTTAATGTGGTGATCTTGGCCAAATATGATGATGTTTATGTTTTGATGGATGTCCATTAGTAGCCAAATGACCAAGCTTCCTTATCAAGTGGTTCCGAAAGTGTGTAATTAAATCTGTTCTTCATCAGTTAAGGTTATTCATCTGTAATAATAAAAATTTAAATGCCCTAAAGGTGATTCGGTGATTGGATTCTAATCCGACAGAATTCAAAGGATAACGAAGAAATTCCTCGCTGTGAAAGTATTTGAACAACCACCAACCAGAAAATGTCCTGGAGTTAAGGCTTGTAGATCGTCAACATCATCTGTAAGAGGAATAAGGGGACGAGAATTTAATATACTTTCAACCTGACACGTGATTCTCTGCAACTCATCCATGGAATAGGGTTGAAGACCGAGCACTCGACGTAGATGATGTTTGGCCTGTTTTATTGCAGCCTCCCAAAGGCCACCAAAGTGCGGGACCGTGGTGGAATAAATTTCCAGCTTATCCCGTCTCTTAAGCACATCTCCTGAACCAGCCGAGAATGCTCTTCAGATTTAAATAGCTCATTCAGTTCTTGCAATTCTCGATATCCTCCTACAAAATTTGTTGCATTATCTGAATACACGACCCTTACATTTGGCCGTCGAGCTTTAAATTTGATGAAGGCCGACAAGAAGGCTTCAGTCGATAAATTTGTCGCTACTTCTATATGAACAGCCTTCACACACAAACACACAAATAAGCAGACGTATGTCTTGATTGGAGCGCGATTTCGAATTATAAGTTTAATATAAAATGGTCCACAGAAATCTACTCCGGTATGGTAGAATACGGGGCTGGGTTGGACCCTAGGACTGGGCAATTGTCCCATTAATTGCTCCATTATTTTCGGGCGTAGTCGGGAACAGCGAACACAATTTCGAATTATCTGTTGGATAATAACTCTTCCACCAAGAATCCAGAACCTATTGCGGATCACAGCCAGTAAGGTTTGACAGCCCACGTGCAGATGCTTGTGATGGTAATATCTGACCAAAGATCTTGTAAAGTTTGATTTTGGAAGCACGAATTGATGCTTGGCGTCGAAGTCCAATTCAGCATTGTTTAACCGACCGCCTACGCGAATTAAGCCATTACTATCCATACATGGATTTAAACTCTTTAACGAACTATTCGATTTTAGGGCTTTACCCGAATTTAAGGCGTGAAAATCATCAGCAAGGTAATATTTCTGAATCGACCGAACTATAGAAACCAACGCCTGTTCGAATTCTTCAGCACTGATGAGTACGATCTGCTAAATTCGTGATCTTGATTCTTGAGTTCGAATAAAAGCGATAAATGTATGCAAAGGTGTTTAGCAGACGAACGAAGGAATTTCCAAACTTCGATGATTCAACTAAATTTTCGGTGGGGGCTCCCACCAGAGCCACTACAATCTTGCGTCTTTCAGGTAATTGCTGCTCAGTCTGGAACGCCATTTTAGGCCACGATTTCTTTGGAGAACACAGGTCCATGAAGCCATAAATCGAAGTCCCTCAGTTCATTAGGAAATAGTCCTCTACTTAACAAGTCAGCTGGATTTAAGTGCGATGATATATGACGCCATTTGAAATATTGAGTCAAATTTTGAATTTTAGAAACTCTCTTACTGACGAAGACGCTCCATCTAGCAGGCGACGACGCCAACCACGAAAGAACAGCAATAAATCCTGTCGCTGTCAGCCTTGAGAATATCCACCACACGTGAGGTAAGTTCAGCCAAAAGAAGTGCTGCACATAGCTCCAATCTAGGGATTGAGATAGTTTTCAAGGGTGCCACACGAGACTTAGCTGTCAATAAGTTGCAGCTAATACTTCCATTTATTATACAACGTGCATAGATGCAAGCGCCATATGCCGATGAGCTTGCATCTGCAAAGCCATGAATTTCTATGTGAGTAGACGATGCCCAAACAAAACGAGGAATGTTGATTTGATCCACTAGAGATAGTTGCTCGTAGAATGATATCCAACTCGAATGCAGCTCTTGGGGTAAGGATTCGTCCCAAGTGAATTTAAGATTCCATAACTGCTGAAGAAAAATTTTTGCCTTTACTATTATCGGATTTAACAAACCCAGAGGGTCAAATAAACGACTAATGATTGATAAAACAGTGCGTTTCGTCACACGTTTTGTAGACTCCATTCGCTCCAACCGCTGGGAGAAGAAGCGGAATTCATCTGATTGCGGCTGCCAAAACATTCCTAATGTTTTAACAAAATTATCACCAGATATATGAAGATATTTTTCCAAATTAGATGCGTTGAAAATTGACAACAGGTCTGGACAATTGGAGCACCATTTTGACAATTCGAAACCTCCAGATTTTAATAACTCGTTTACCTCACCGATGTATCTACACCTTGACGTGGTGGTGAGGCTTGTGTGGTCCCGTTAGGACGCCCTGACTAAGATAGATACTTAAAAGCAATGGATACAACAATGGAAATTTGTACCCCAGGTGGTAAACCTGCAAGCCAGGGAAATCCACCCTCTACGGAGGCCGGCCTCATGGATTCTGGGGGAGGCCATCTATTGCTTACGAGGAACAGGGAAGTGGACGACTCGCATGTCAACGCAGTCACGCAGGAAAGCGTAGAAGCGGCGGCGAGCGAGCTAGTGAAGCTGAACCTGGAGGTATGCTCAGAGAAGGTGGACAATGCGATGCAGCAATGTGTCAAGAGGTCAGCCGGCTCTGGGCCTACGTTAGCGCAGGAATCCGACTCGGAAGTGAGGCTGCGAAAGCAGCTGAAGCAGAAGAGGAAGAGGGAGCGCAGAAGACAGAAGAAGGCAACTTCCTCTGTTGGGGGATCGGCCGAGTCCACTCCGGAGGAGGTGGGACCCACAAAGAGGTTTAGAGGTGAAAGTCTCTGCACCTCAGCCGTGGGTTCTACTGTCGAAGGGGAGGATAAGGCCAGGGAAAGGAAGGGTGGACAACCTCAACCTGTAAAACAGGGAGGAGTCAACCCTTCCGTCTCGGGGGTCGTGCGTGCGGAGCCTGTGGCGGAGAATACCTACGCAGGCATAGCAGGCTGTGACCTCCGTTTGGGTGTGACCGACGATGGAAGGGAGGAGGGTCTGGGCACGAAGCAGGTAACCGTTTTTAAAGCGGCCCTGCTCAAGGCACTAGACTCTCTGCCTGACAACGCTGGCGACATCGGTATTACCGAGGTAGACTTGGAGGACGGAGTCATTGCACTCAGGTGCGTGAACCAAAAATCCAAGGCCTGGCTGTACGAAGCTGTCGGAAAGATGACTGACCTATGGGAAGGAGTCAATCTGAGAGTGGAGCGCCTTCACATCCTTAAGGATGTGAGGAGGATGATCATCCGAGTTCCCGGTTCGCCGGAGAGCAAGGAAACCATCCTGGCCAGATTACGTCGTCAAAATGCCTGTGTGACGGACACTTCTAAGTGGAGGGTCAGTCGCATAGGCAGATATGGTGACGCGAAAAACGGCGGTACCATTCTCACCGTATGGTGTCCGAAGGAGGAGGCGGAGGCGGTCAGGCGTGCAGGGGGGAAACTCAACTGCGGGCTGGACCTTGCCTACGTGCGATTCCAGAAGGACAAGCCGGAGGAAATGGTAGAGCCGGCCGGAAAGGCAGCTGAACAAGGGGACCAGTGAAATGGAATCCTCGTCAGCTGGGCGGGAGGTGGGCCAGTTCCGGCAATTAAAGGTTTGCCAGTTGAATCTACACCATAGCAGAGCAGCATCAGCAATGATGACGCGAGGCTTCGGTGAGATGAAGCTGGATATTGCTCTCATACAGGAACCCTGGATCTACAACGGTAGGATTAGGGGACTATCTGGGAGCTTTGACACTCTGTACGTTCCCAATGCGAATGAAAGAGTGAGGACGTGTGTGCTGGTGAAACACGGAGTGCAGGCGGTTTTACTGCCGCACTTGTGCACACCAGATCTCACAGCAGTACGCGTAGGTACTGGAAGTGGGGCTTTCATTCTAGCCTCAGCCTACCTTCCGTACGATTCGCCAGATCCTCCGCCCACCAGGGAGTTGGAAATTCTGGTTATTACCTGTGGCGAAAAAGGCACAGGGTTAATAGTTGGTTGCGACGCAAATGCACACAACACGGTGTGGGGAAGCACCAACGACAACCATAGAGGAGAGGCTTTGCTCGAATTTGTGGAATGCAACAATCTAGTTATTGCAAATAGAGGGGTAGAACCAACCTTCGTCGATGCTAGACGAAGGGAAGTCATAGATATAACTCTATGCAGCAACCGGATGTTGACAAGATTGACCAACTGGGAGGTGATGGATCGGACGACTATGTCAGATCACAGAGCCATTTCATTTGAGATAGAGTACGGAACCCCGGGCAGGGGAGACGGAATTAGAACAACGAGAATTCCCCGCAACACGGACACGTCTAGATATACTGAAATGCTGCGCAGGAATCTCGGGGAGCGCGTGCCAAGGGCACCGAAAACCACAAGAGAAGCAGAGTCTCAGTTGCATGTCCTGCAGACAGCGATAGAGAACGCTTTTCGAGTGGCGTGTCCTCTTACGTCAGTGGATGACCATGATCCCACACCCTGGTGGTGCAGGGAGCTGGAGAAACTGAAGAAAGAGGTCAGAAGGGCTTTCAACCAAGCGATGAGGTGCAATGACCCGGTTGCCTGGGAGAATTACAAAGCCAAGAAAAGAGAAATGAAACAAACTCTGCGACGACGGAAAAGGGAGTCGTGGAGGGATTTCTGCTCGAGCATGGAGAGCATATCTGAGGCCAGCAGACTTCAGAAAATGATCTCCAGGGACCCGGTCTCCAAAGTCGGACTCGTTCGTGACCCGTCGGGGAGGATGACGGAGACGCTGGAGGAAACCAACAAGATCCTGATGGAAGTTCACTTTCCTGGCAGCTATATCTCGGGTAAATCTTGGACTATTCGTAACAGAATGGCTACAAGGATGAACCGAGAGGAGGCTAACGGGGTGGTGACGGAGGAAGGGGTGAGACGTGCAATAGACACATTCTCTCCCTTCAAGACATCGGGGCGTGACGGAATATTCCCTGCGCTGCTTCAATGGGGCAAAGATATCATTGCACCCAGGCTTAGGGGAATATTCGTTACCTGTCTAGCAACAGGATACATTCCGGCGGTGTGGAGGGATTTCTCCCTAAGCCAGGCAAGAAGGACTACACCGAGGCGAAGTCCTCCAGGCCAGTCAGCCTAACATCCTTTCTGTTGAAAACAATGGAAAGAGTGGTGGCAGACCACCTGGAGAGTACTATGCTAAGGAGGCACCCTTTAAGTAGAAGCCAGCACGCTTACCAGGCTGGCAGATCTACAGAAACGGCACTTCACCAACTGGTGCGAGTAGCCGAGGGGGAACTGTATACCGGAGGCATAGCGATGGCCGTTATTATGGACATCGAAGGCGCCTTCGACAAGATACAGTTCAACAAACTCAAAGACGCTCTGGTGAGGCGCGAGGTCAGCCCCATGATTGTAAGGTGGGTGGACAGCATGCTGAAAAACAGAGCGGTAAGGATTCAGACAGGAGACTCGCGGCTTCGAGGGAGGGTCAGCAAGGGATGCCCACAGGGCGGGGTCCTATCGCCCCTCCTGTGGAACATCACTGTGGACACTCTGCTCAGGCGGCTAGAGGTAATGGGCGTGCATACCGTTGGGTATGCAGATGATGTAGCGATTGTGGCACGTGGCAAGTTTATGAGCACTACGGCAGATATCATGAGGAATGCACTCCAAGTGGTTGAGCAGTGGTGTACGGAACAGGGCCTCACCATAAATGCCAATAAGACAGACGCGATAATCTTCACTAGGAAGATTAAAGATCTGGATTTTCAGCCCCTCATGCTTTTTGGATCGAGGATCAAGGTGTCTGGGATGGTCAAGTATCTGGGTGTATACTTGGACTCGCGACTAACCTGGAAATACCACGTTGAAGAGAAGATTAAGAAGGCGACAAGGGTGCTTCACCAGTGCAGAAGAGTATGTGGACTAAGGTGGGGTATCTCACCAAGGTTAGCATACTGGACATATACCATGATGGTGAGACCCATCATAACTTATGCCTCGGTGGTCTGGTGGACTAAAGCCACACAGAAAACCGTCAAGAGGCATTTGGACAAGGTGCAAAGAATGGCCTGCGTAGGTGTGAGCGGTGCTTTCCGCACCACACCCGCCGCGGCATTGGAGGCGCTGTTAGGTCTGCTGCCGTTAGATCTCCAGGTGATGAAGACTGCGGCAGCCTCAGCGATTCGGATGAGACGTGATGCCGCATGGCAGGCGTCAGGAACCTTATATGGGCACATGAAGATCCTGGATCGCATTAAAGGGATTAGGGAGCTCATGATGCCCATGGAAGGGATCACAAAAATGAGGGTGACCGAAAGGTATCATAAAACCCTCATAGGGAACGGAACGCTCCCCGAAGGGAGACCGGAAGACATATATATCTTCACGGACGGATCCAAGATTGACGGCAGAGCAGGTGCGGGAGTCTTCTCGGAGGACTTAAATCTGACCTGCTCTCTGGCTTTGGGGAATTACACCTCAGTCTACCAGGCGGAAATGCTTGCTCTGCTGCACGCGCTGGATCACATAAGTGAGGGTCAGGTGCAGGGAAGAAGTATCCTTATAGCACTGGACAATCAGGCTGTGATTAAGCGCATGAATCAGACAGAGATTAATGCGTCTCTGGCGTTGGAATGTGTCCAAAAACTGAACAGGTGTGCGAAGCAAAACAACGTGACGCTAGCTTGGGTTAGAGGACATACAGGCATCGATGGGAACGAAAAGGCTGACAACCTGGCAAAACAGGGGTCAACCTCGGAATTCTGGGGACCGGAGCCATACTCTGCCATTGGCAGAGGGTTGGTGAGGAACTGCATCGAGAAATGGGTCGCTGAGGAACACCGGAGACGGTGGGACGCTATGACCACGTGTAGGCAGGCTAAGATGGTGCTTACGTTGCCGATTACCGCAGCCAGAAGAAGGATCCTGCATATGCAAAGGAGAACCCTCAGATGGTTGGTGGCACTGATTACAGGACACGGATGTTTCAGGTATCACCTAAAAAGAATGGGAATTCTGGAGGATGACACCTGTCGGATGTGCCTGGAGGAATCTGAGACGGCCACACACATAGTGTGTCACTGTCCGGCGGTGGCGAGGAAAAGGGCTGCCATAACTGGACTCCATTGGATGGAGGACATGAGGCAGACTCCCTTCAATCAGCTGCTTGCGATAACTAGGGGAGTCGAAGTAAGGGAGCAATGGGACAACCCACTGCAACCCCAATAAGATGACTCTAGGCAGAGGGACGAAAAGGGACCCGCAAATAGTGGTCTGATTCGGTATCCCTCGAAAATCTATATATATAATAACTCGTTTATCTCACGGCAAAGTGTCCTCGCTTCATCAATAGAGCTAGCTCCAGTTAGCATATCGTCGACATAAAAATCCCTTTGCAGAACCTTCGACCCTAGAGGAAATTCCGTAGTGCAATCCAAAGCCAGCTGCCGAAGGCAGCCTGTCGCGAGGAAAGAGGCAGGCGCCGTGCCGTAAGTGACAGTGAGCAACCGATATAATTTCAAATCTTCTTTAGGGTTATTTCTCCATAGCACGCGTTGCCAATTTGTGTCAGGCTGCTGTACCTGGACTAGGCGATACATTTTTGAAATGTCCGCCGTTATGGCATACTTATATGATCGAAATCGAAGCAAAATACTAAATAAGTCATCTTTAATTACAGGACCAACCATTAATGTGTCATTTAGTGAAATTCCGGAACTCGTTTTACATGATGCGTCGAAGACAACTCGTAGCTTAGTGCTGCTACTTTCCGGTTTTAAAACGCAGTGGTGTGGCAAGACGTAATATTTGTCCAACGATGATGGAGACGAAATTAATTCCATGTGACCAAGGGTGCTATATTCCTCCATAAACTCTGAATACTGCTTACGAATCTCCGGGTTTCTCGATAATTTATGCTCTAAGCTGAAGAACCGTTTCCTTGCAATGTCAAGGGAGTTCCCTAGAACGGACGGATTTCTGCGGAATGGAAGACGAACCTGAAATCTTCCAGATGCGTTGCGTCTCAGATTCTCCAAAAAATGTTTCTCACAATCTGATTCCTCCATAGTTAACGCCCTTTTTTGCGATCCACACTCTTCGACTTCCCAAAACCTTTCTACCATTTTTTCCAAGTCTTGCCCATCATCGTCTTGATTTTGTATTGCAACCAAGCATCGTGGTGCCCTTGATTCTTCACCGCCGCCGACTAACCAACCAAGAAGAGTTTTCTGTAAAATCGGAAGGTCATCCCCAAGAAGAATTTGTCCCACTGACATCAGTTTGTAGAATAGACCAGCGCCAATCAAAATATCGATAGGTTGTGGAGTGTTGAACGTAGGATCAGCCAAAACAATATTTCCTGGTATTTTCCAAAGTTTGGTGTTCAACTTACGACAAGGTTGATCATTAGTTATTTTGGGTACTACCAAAGCTTCGATAGAAGTGCTGAATTCATTAACACGAGATCTAATGACAAGACGAACCTTATGTTTGACCTTAACAGGAGCGAGCGTAATAGCATCGATATTAAGATGAACCCTAGATTTTTTCAAACGAATCTGCTGCACTAATTTCTCCGTAACGAAATGCGAAGTTGAACCACCGTCCAGCAGTGACCTGTAGGGAATGAATAATCCAAAGTCGTTCTCTACATTAACTATAGCCGTAGCTAAGACGACGTCGGCACAGGATTCCTTCTCATCCGCATTAGACCCTACTAGGCATGTCACGTCGGGTGCATCTAACTCCTTAGGAGAAGTCTCAGCAGCCTTGCTATTTGAATCCATCACACCATCACGTACTTGATTTCTATGTAGAAGAGTGTGGTGCTTGAAATTACAATATTTGCACCGGCGGGGTTTACAATTCGTAGTTCTGACCCAATTTTAAACAATTAATACATGCATTCAATCGTTTTATTTCAGTATATCTTTCTAAAGATGACAGATTGCGAAAATCTTCACAGCCTGTAATATCATGGTCTCGTTTTTTACATAATGCACAAGCTACATCAACGTGATTAACAGAAACTGTTGGCCTTTGTACGAAG
This sequence comes from Thereva unica, assembly GCA_949987705.1. Classification (NCBI taxonomy): domain Eukaryota; kingdom Metazoa; phylum Arthropoda; class Insecta; order Diptera; family Therevidae; genus Thereva; species Thereva unica. The sequence continues at coordinate 181,222,847 of OX465281.1, forward strand.
TGCTTTCTATTATGCGAGTTAGATTTGAAGGTTTCAACTTTGTGTGGCCGCATAGGTTCATTGTTTCCGAAATCTGCATTTTCCAGCGCCTGGCAGCGTTTATCCAAAAAACTAGAAAACTCACCCAACGAAGGCAAAACATTAAGCGGTGCCTCTTCTTCCCATTTTAACTCGGTTTCTGAATCAATTTTATTTCCAATCAAATTTAATAACAAACCATCCATTATTTGCTCAATTGTGGCCATTCCTTTCAAAGCTCTGAGGTGGGAATTAACTAAATCACTTAATGCGCGTAATCGTACGACGGAAGTTTTTTCGGTGGGCTTAATATCAAATAAATTCCTAATGTGCCCTTGAAAAATAAGCCTTTTGTTTTCATAAGGCGATTTTAGGAGATCAATAGCATTACTAAAACCATCATCGTCCAGGCAAATGTTGTTGATGACTTCAAGCGGGCCAGCTTGTAATTATCCTCGGAGATAGGCTAATTTTTCAATGTTGGTAATATCATCATTATCTTCTACCAAGGTTCGAAACGTAGCATAAAAATCAGTCCAGTCCTGAAAGTTACCAGAAAAGGGCTTAATTTGCAATTTAGGCAACCTAATGTTGTTTTTTGGATGCATGGAGAATGATGAAGAGCTTGGAAGAGAGGCTCTGGGCCGCTTTTGTTCTATTAACGCTATCAATTTGCTTTTTATATAAATATATGTTTCTTCATACAAATATCGCTTATCGCCCTGTTGTTCTTCCGGATCCTCAACTTCCAACCGCGTTTGAAATTCGTTGAATCTCAACTTATAACTCTCCAATAAACTTAACCTCGTTTCTACTTCCGATAACGGCATGAATCTGTCAGGAGTATCGATATAATTTTTCATTTTCGTCTGCTGCATCGTAACTGTTCCACGTAATATACGCGCATCACTAAACATTTATAACTTCCCAGTATAGGAAGTTATTGTAATCGGTCCGAAAATCGAAATCGAAAATTTCAACGTATTTTCGTCTTTCAAGGTCCCAGGAGCATTTTAAGCAAAAAATTGGGAGGAAGTATGTGTGTGTGTGTATGTGCGTACGGATGTGGTCATTTTTTCCTGCACGATATCGCGCGAACCAAAACTGATATCGGCTTCGTTGAGGTGTTGTTCGAAGCGTATTAACCGAAATATGATCTGAAAAGAATTTCATGAAAATCGGTCCAGCCGTTTTTTTGTTTGAGCGACGTAAGTGATTTTTGTACCTGCATGATATCGCCCGAACCACGAAAGATATTGACTTACTTGAGGTGCCGTTCGAAGCGTATTAGCGACAATATTATCTGAAAAGATTTTTATAATATTCGGTCCAGCGGTTTTTTGGTTTAAATGACTTAAGTGATTTTTGTACCTGCACGATATCGCGCGAACTATAAAAGATATCGGCTTAGTTGACGTGTCGTTCGAAGAGTATTAACCAAAATATGATCTGAAAAGATTTTCATAAAATTCGGTCGAGCCGTTTTTTGTTTAAGCGGCGTAAGTGATTTTTGTACCTGCACGATATGGCCCGAACCACAAAAGATGTTGACTTACTTGAGGTGCCGTTCGAAGCGTATTAGCGACAATATAATCTGAAAATATTTTTATAATATTCGGTCCAGCGGGTTTTTGGTTTAACTGACTTAAGTGATTTTTGTACCTGCACGATACCGCGCGAACTAAAAACTATATCGACTTCATTGAGGTGCCGAAAAACATTCATCAATTTTATATACATTTTCGTCATCCTAATCTTGTAAGTGCGCACATTAAGTTTGACATTATTGCGAAAATATTGATAAACAATTGTGACAGTATTATGCATATATTCTATATTGCCTATTGTTCATTTATTATTAAAATATCCAATCATAATATTCAACATCCATCATACTGGGAAGTTGATCGTGTGGACCGAAAGGGTCGAACCCACATCCCAACTAGTTGTCTGTCATTTTAACTAAAGTTCAATTTAAATTACCGAAGTAACAACCAACAACCGTTATAACTGTTAAGCCGTAGCAATTTTCTAAATGATAATGCAAAATGTCTCAAAACTGCTATATGTAAGGAAACCGCTAACCGTAATACACCGTATCGATAGAATATCCTTTGTAATAATTTGAACTTGATAATTTATTTTTAAATAATGTTTGAAACCTTAAAATTATCCACTAAAAATTTCCTCTTTATTAATTAAAGTCACTCCAAAATTTATTTTAATAAATATTTACGAATGCATTGACGTTTAAATCCTTTTCAAATTTTATGATATGCAATTTAAAATATATTCAGATAAATAGAAGTTGTACTCACAGCATTTCCTTGTACAAATATACCTGGTGTATGCATGTGAAATTATTTTCCGATATTTCCATACGAAGATTTGTATCGGTGTCCAAAAAAATTATTTACTTATATCCCACGTTGGTGCAATTAAACTTCAGCCTAATCCAAAAATTGTCAACCGCTATAACAGTTCATCACTTTTCCAATAAATAAATCCGTTATAGCTGATAATAAAACTTCGAACCGTAATGCGTGCCACGTGTATGAGTTTTTTTTGTAACAGTTGCACTCTTATAAATCCAAGCCAATCTCAAAATATATTGTGATAAATATATGCATGTAAAATATTAATTATTTTCCAAGTTATAAGCTCACCTTAGACATGTGCACTTATAAAAAAGTGTAGTAAAAGCGTTTCCACTTACAAATCTACCTAGTCCACAAATGAGCAATTATATACAACGTATATGTATATTACTATTTCCAATATGCAGCTACTCCAACCCAAAGTGCAGCTAATCCAAACCAAAATGCAGCTAATCGAAAATTGCAATATTGTCCACAGTAAGTAAAGCTTACTCTTGTGCACCAATAACTTATATTTTGATTAATTAATCCAAAAACACATTTGAGTCACGATATATGCAGTTTCACAATTTCTTCAAATAATACACAATATATTCCGAAAAGCACTTGTCCCTGCTCGGGCGCCAATGTAAACCTTAAGCTTTTTTAAGGTATATCCAAATCAAAATTATACTTCGGAACAAGAACTTTATTGAATTGCTTATAGATCGTGACTAACTTTTATTTTACAAAATTCATATCGATATGAATTCAAAGCAAAGAAAATTACGGTACATCATTATGTTAAGAATGATAAGAGCAAATAAATAGTGTTGACACATGTATGAAAAAATGAATTGGATTTTAGAAATTTAAATAAAATGAACTTTAATTTGGAATTTAAAATGAAGTTTATATTTAAGAGGCAAGAAAGAAGAAGTTGTTACTTATAGAAGTTAAGTTGTTAACAAGCTGTTTGTTGCGCCTTTGATCAGTTGTATCAGCTATTATGTCACAAGGATTGTGAAGGTTTTGTAGATGTTGCAGGTTCATTTATCTCCTTTCTCGTATAGTGAAGTGGAAGGTAGTCGACCTGCCGAATTGACCAAAATCGGGAAACCGAAGAAACTAGACAAGAAATCGCATTTTTCAAAGCGGCACCAACAGCAGCGTATCCGTTGCGGGGACGTCCCGCTCGGACCGCTAGCTAACGGAGCAAAGAAGAAAGAAGAAGATATTGGATATGTAATCGCTATCTTCCAGTCCTCTGGTATAACTTCTTCCTCCCAGATAGAGGATATGTGCATATGAGTTCGTGTAAGGTTCGTTATAGTCGGGGTCCTCCTTCCTTTAGCAGCTCAGCTGCTATTCCAACGGCGCCTGGCGATTTGTTGCTGCTTTGCCTTTATACAGCTTCCCGTAACTCAACCAGTGTTGGTGGTTCTATTGAGACGCTATCTTGAGGAATTACAAATGCCTCTGTCTCTGCATTCTTGTTTAGTATCGGGATAGGATTCAACAGATTCTGAAAATACTCTCTCCACCTTTCCTTTATCATATCAGGACCTGCCAACAAGTTCCCATCTATGTCTTTGCAGATATCCGTTCTTGGCTGCAACTTATTGGTGATCTGGCGAGTTCCTTTATACGCTTGTCTAAGCCTCCCTTCATTGAAGTATTAATGTATCTGTAAGATTCTTCTGCTTAGATATTGACCATTCTTCTTTCTGCAAAGATTGTCTGCGCTTTTTTAACCGACTTCAAAAAAATAGGAGGTTACTCAATTCGACGTGTAGGTATTTTGTGGTCCTGTTCACGCATAACTTTTAACCCAATCACTTTTTTGCTTTTTTTTGGTTCATTAGAAGGGGAAGCTTCCCACGGTGGTCCCGTTAAATTTTTTCTAAATTCTGATAACGGAGTTCGAAGTTAGGCATAAAAAACTGTTAAAATTTGTTCAACCTAAACATGTCATAGGCACCGAACAAATTACTTTATTGTTGTAAGTCTGGCAGCAGGCCGATATGGGTGAGTGGGTAGAGCGTTGGATTCTCGGTTCAGCGGAGTGTGGGGCTTGCAGGTTCGATCCCCGGTCGGGGCAGCATTTTTGTTTTCTTTTTCTCTTTTTCTTCTTTCTGAAATGATTTATTAACATATTGGTCAGCGTCCGAGAGTACTTGACATAGCGCAAAGGGCTAGAGAGGAGTATATTTGTCTGTGGGATCTGTGGGGTGCGAGTTCGATCCTTGGGCTCGCGGTGCCTTTTTTCTATATATTGACAAAATAATTATTTTTTAATTTCCTTCGTGGAATTTTGTTCCATATTAAACAAGTTTTAGAGGTGAATACGTCTGCAAATTTGCTTCCAGAACAAAAGCCGATGAGAACAAAATTATGGCGAAATTTGCAGCTCAAAAAACTATAGTTTATATCGAATAAAGAAATATACCATGACGTGAATGAAGAATCAAAGAATTTTATTGTTTACATTTAATTTCCCCGATATCAATGGCAACTTAACTTTTTATATGCCTTATATTATCTTGATCTGTATGTGTGTAGTGTAAACAAATCTTGCAACTTAATTTTGACCCAGTTCCATATAACCGATCAACTGCAAATTTTGCACACTCGTATAGTTCGCATGACAATACAATCTGCAATAAAATTTTGCAATAGCGCTCCCCGACCCCAGACATGGGTATCAAATGAAAAGGTGTGACACGTAGAATACACTTCGCTATGTGGCGTCTTTCAAAACCCAAAATGCGGCCAACACAAAATGGCGGCTTACCTTTTTCTTTACAACGCCCTTGGTATGGGTATAAAATGAAATTGTATGACGAGTACAGTACAGTAAGCTGTACGAGTATTATCCTTTGAATTAAAAAGCTACCTTACCGCCTTTCTGAAAAGAAGTTAGGCATAAAATAGTATTAAAATCAGGGATCGTAAATAACTGTTATATTTGTATTTTTGACTTAAAAAATCAAATGGTAAATGTTGTTTGATCTGCATAAAATTATACTGGATACTCAGAATAGCGAGTTCTACGCGGTGGTGGGGTTACTTTTAAATTGTAGATTTTTATTATAAAAGTCAAGTTTAATAGTTAAAATTAATTTTAATTTTTTAAATAAAAAATAACAGTTATATTTAACTAAAAAAGCTTTAGGTCATTAAAAACACTTATTTTTGTTTTTTATTTGAAAAGTCTTTCAAAACTGTTATGAGATGACTTTTAGTTTTAAAATCAAAAATAACTGTTAAAAAAGACTTTTATTTTTTACTGTTTTGCATAAAAGTCTTTTTAAGTATTTTTCCAGTTTTTCTATAAAAGTCTTTGAAGACTTTTATTTTTAAAATATAAAAATAAAAGTCTTTTGCTGAAAACAGATAAATAGTCCATTCAAAACGTTAAGAAAATCGAACCCTGACGGTCTTTGGGGTCGCTGATCACGAAAATCGGGGTCCTGCGGTCCTAAAACATGGGCATCACGCTTAAAAATGCAAAAATACACCCCTTGTTGGGGGGTTTTTCGCGATTATTTCGATAATAATGAAAACTAATGCAATGAAATACTCTTTTTTAATATTTATTTGCGAAGGTGGTTGATTTGTACCAGTGTTGGGAAAAATTTAATCTGATTGATGATTAATGATTGCGACTAAAAGCTGTAGTCTGTAATCATGATTAGAGATTGATATATTTAATCAGAGAAGTAATCATTTTAGGTGATTGATGGTTGGTCAATTTCAACCGCAATCATGATTAAATGATTAAAATTTTAGATTAAAAATGAATTTTTTTGGAGATGTTAAGTTTTAACGTTGGATTTCTATTCTTTAATGTTTTATTTGAATATTTTATTTTGTGAATCTAGGCTAGTCGGCGAGAAGGAAAAAATGACAAAAAGTGCATTTTCGGCCCATAGGCGAGATTATTATTGGAATCGGTTCGCTTTAGGGTGTAGTTTAACGCCCTAAGTTTGCCCAAAATTTGGTTGACCGCATAACTTTTTAATTAACTTATTGTGAATAAAATAGGCACTTTTTTTTATATTTCTTTCATTATCTCCGTTCCTGCTAGCTTTTAGTATAACATATGCTTTGGGAAAGCTGTTCGTTATGAAATTCTCTAAAAAAATGAGCCCTGTTAGAAGTCGCTACGTGCAAGTGTGATCTTGCAAACAGCTTCCAAAGTTTTCAAATTTCGTTACTTTCACTATTTGTTTACTCGAAAGCAACTGCACATAGAGGGCTGAAAATTCTCACAGATGGTGTTTATGTAGTCCCGGTAATGTACAAAAAATTTCAACAAGATCGGTCCATTACTTTTTGAGTAATTAACGATCTACTTTTTTTTGACATTGCTGTCATTTTTTGCAAGATCAGTTTATAATTGGGAAAATCATTTAGAAAACTTAAGAAACAATTGAAAATGAAATCCCGCTGGAATTTTTGGAAAATCGCAATTTTGATCGATTTTATGAGGTTTTCCACGCAACTACCTTTTTATACGCGACATAAATAAACAAATATGTTGTTATATTTTTACTTTAGAGAATACGTCCTTGCAGAGAAATAGAAAAAATTGGCATTAAAGTTATAATGTCTCTGTACGGTTCTAAAACATGTAATGTTAAACTGAATGAATTTAGATACGATTGTTTTAAAAAAATTTCTTTAAAAAATACTTTTAAATTAGAACACTTACCCCCAACAGAATCAGGTGCAGTCCAACATTGTTATAGAGTATATTTTCAAATTCAACAGTGGCTCGGTAAACAATTAAATCCCCTATCATGGGGCTGGAAAAATTCAGAATATGGTCTGCAGCCAATTTTTTGTAAATCTAAACTGGTCCCAGACAATATATTAAAACAAATTCGGTGTACTTGCGCTGTAGATTGCAAAGAAGCATGTGGCTGTTTTAAGAAAGGCATGCGGTGTTCGGAATTTTGTGTAAATTGTTCCGGGCAAAATTGCTCTAATAGCGAACAACCGACAATTAGTGGCATCGATAAGACATTGCTAGACATTGCACCATGACGTGACAAATGACATGACGGTCTAGTAGTACAAAGGGTGACTCCTGAGCTTAGCACTAACACATAAAAAAAATGATGCATAGTACATAATATTTAGTACGTAATACATAATATACCGTGTATAGATAATACATCTACTACATCATCTACTTGTTTACTATTTTAATTGTTTCCATACTTTAATTTCTTTGAAAAAATTTACCTAAAACTTCTTGCGGTGAGTCGTTCGTTGCTATTTCCTAGAACAAAACAAACAAAAAAGAATATTTCCCACGAAAGCATAAGCAGACTTTGACAATTAAGTTAGTTAGAGAGCTCATAATTAAATTCTTCAAGTAACGTCCTTTTTGTGATAAAGTTCTGATAAGGTGCTTTACCTTCTCACAATGTTTTTCAACAATAATTTGATAACCACCGTCTGACTTCAGGCAGAACATTTTTGTTCCTTGTTAGCTGTAACGTAAGGTGAATCCTTGACTCCTTTTGATATCAATTTTACGCTTGAAATCTCAAAGCCTCTAGCGAAACTTTTCCACAAAAATTGGTCTGCCTCGTAGCGTTAGAAATTTCTAGTTAAATGAAACTGGAAAATAAGTATATAGTTGTAGATTTACGGTGAGAAGATAAGCGCAAGGACTTTTTGTAAATTAACTTAAAAAATTTACTGGGATTCTCATTGAATTTGGTGTAGTTTTTAGTAAACTAGTCATCAGCTCCAACCTGAAATTGTTGGTTCAATAAATAAATTAAAAATCAGATGAGTGACACCGAAATAAAATGAAAAATATTCACCCAAATAATCTTCCTCATCTACAATAGTGTTTCTTGACTAGAACACAGCCAGCCTTATTCTCGTTGTCGAGTGACGTGACAGATGTATCACTTCGACTTTAAATTGGTATTATTCTCATCGTCAATCTTACAGAAATTAATTGTCACAAGGTGGCAAGTTAAGTGACATTTTCCTTTGATACGTGTGAAGGCATCGACAGTTTCATTCCACCGCGTCCCTCGCAGTCATAGTACTCGCCAACGAGAATAGTAACTATGGCTACCACTATTTTGTCTGTTGTATAAAATATTGTACTACCTGTCAGTGATGAGCAAAAATGATCCTGTTCTTGCAGTCTTGTTTTGCAAGAACAAGAACAAGGCTTAAACAGTGTTCGGCTACTCCAAATTAGATGCCTCGGAATCCCATTTGCGCAAATTTCGTGTTCGCTTACCTTCTTGGGATCGAAAAAGAGGGGAAATTTTCGCTTCCCCTCTTGCAAATTATGCGTACTCTCTAATAAGTCGCCTCATTATAGTGCGTTTTTGCGCCTCACTCTACCAACCCATCTTCATAAAAAAGGGTTTAAGAGATCGCCAGAAAAATCTCACTTGCGCTACGTCCATCAAACTCCCCCTAGTTCGCTAGACGTACCCAAAACATTCACCACAAACTATCCAAACAGAGAATCGCTCTACTAACTACGTTTCGTAGCGATTCTCTTATTCCAGGTGGGAAGGAATGTTACATACAGAATTTCTAAGGGTCTCGGTGAAAAACGAAACCCTTAGAAAAATTATCATCTCCTTTCATACAGGGAGCCTTTAACATGAAATTCGCAATGAATTTGATGCAATATGAGCTCCCTGTGAACAACAAATCCTAAACGGAAAATAATTATCTAATTTCCATTTTCATATACAAAATTCCTTAACGGACAAATCTTCGTACAAAAATCCATCCACTTCAACGGAAAATGTAACATTCTCAGACGCAACCTGATCGCGTTGGCCTTTTTCACAAGCTTTTCTGGCGATTAAAAAACAAAAAAAAAAATTTTTTAAAAAATTCTTTTAATTAACTAAAAAATGTACTGAAAAGTAAAAAATAAAAAATATGTTAAAGAAAGCGTGAAATTTCAATTTTAATGAAAAAGTTAAATAAAAGAATGGCGCATTGTTATCATTTTGAAATTTGTCATCTGTCAATTATAAACAAAACATAACCACATTAACAGTGCGCCATTCTTTTATTTAACTTTTTCATTAAAATTTAAATTTCACGCTTTCTTTAACAAAGGAGGTGGGTCAAAATTGCCCCAGGCCCGGCGCAAGAGAAAAGTATTTCAGATTATCGGCTATAATAAGTATTGAATTTCTGTATAGTTGTTATATCCCGTAACTGTGGCTAAGGTGTTAATAATGCTATTTCTTTTTATTCGGGCGAAATGACTAATTAACCCGGTATTTTTGTAACGCCATCACATATCTTCATGAATAAGGTATCAGTGTACGCAGAATTCTCCCACCTATCTAAGATTGTAAAAACGACGGTACCACAGTACCAACTTCCAGAGTTATGAGTCGTCAAAGTCAAAATATTAATTTTTTTAACAAAAATTTCACTTTCAACCACCTTTTTCTCCAAAATATTCATAGTCAACTAATGTTTTTTTTTCCAGAATCAGAAAGCTTTGAGTGTTTCCTATGAATAATGTCCAGACAATGGGTCGTATTCATAAAAACGAAGGATATGCTCCCAAGCATAAGGTAGAAGTATAAGGTTATGATTTAAAGTAAAAGGTAGAAGTATAAGCATTTCCTTCTTTCCGTATTCATAATGATTACCTTATACTTGTGAGGATATCTCCAAGCACAAGTAAAAGGTTTTTTTTAGTTAGTAACCGGGTTCATGTTTTTTTAGGGATATTCATTTGTTTGTTGTTAAAAGTCAAATAATTTTAATTGAATTCGTCCTTTCATTTTGTCATTTCGTGGTTAGTTGTACCTTTTCGTACCTTAGATGTATTCCTCAAGCAGTGAAAGTGATACTGAAGGTGTAAACGCTAGGAAGTAAAAGCATATCCTTTTTTTTATGAATACGACCCAATTTTTATGCTACGGCCTTTACTTTCGAAGTTATAAGCAATTTGACTATGAATATTTTGGAGAAAAAGGTGGTTGAAAGTGAATTTTGTATGGGCTGTGACCCACCTCCTTTTTTATTTTTTACTTTTCAGTACATTTTTTAGTTAATTAAAAGAATTTTTTTAAAAAATTTTTTTTTAACCTTTTATTTTATTTTCTACTTTTTAGTTTATTATATGTATTCCGCCATTTTATGATGGCAATTCTATTAGATTAAAAATTACGTCACACAGTTTACTGTATTCATTTGATACCCATGTCGTGGGCTCGGTGGAACATAATTGCAAAAACGGCCGCCATCGTCTTCTTGATTTTTTTTACAAAAAGGTCAGATTGCATTTAGTACTTATACATGATGAGTTGAACTCCAGTTGAAACCAAGTCTAACTACATGTAAACGGGAGTCGAGTTGGGTTAAGGTTGACTGAACTCGAATCAGCTCTGCTACCTGGGTTGAGTTGAAATTATGCATACGGACATGAGTTCAGTATTTGAGTAGTTGAATTTAGTTGACAGCAGCATCTCTGTGTTTGTTTGTGATTTTTTGTAACGTGTATTGCTTCTTTATTTTCAATTCACCCTTAACTCAATTATTCATCTCATCATTCATACATTAATTATCACCCGAACTACGAGTGTGTGCAAAATTGAAAGTTGATCTGTTATATTTTCTACTTTTTAGTCTATTATAAGCTTTCCGCAATTTAGTGTTGGCCGCCATTTTGAATTTGGAATGACGCCACATAGCTAATTGTGTTCTACCTGTCATATCCTTTCATTTGATACCCATGTCAGAGGGCCGCGGAGCAAAATTTCAAAAATCGGGCCCCATTTTGGAACCGCCATCTTGATATTTTTACAAAATGGCCAAATTGCATTGTCATCCAAACTAAACGTGTATGCTTTATCCGATACCGGGAAGTGGGTCAAATTTAACTTCCAAGATTTGATTTGATACCATGTGAAGTTAAATAAAAGAATTTAAAAAAGCATCCGCGGGGGAACGTAACTTGAACCACCCGGAGATCTAGCGCAATTTGCAATGCGCCGCGTGAGAAACGCGCGGTAAGCAAGTTGCGCAGGTGGGAACAAGTTCAAGGACGCCCCCGAGGTGGACAATTTTCCTTGCCACCACCGGCGGGTGGAAATTTTAATTTGTTGAGTGTTGTCTAAATCCTTGACCGCGGCGGGAGCGTCCCGATTTTTTAAGAGTGTTGTTTGAACTACGATCGGCCGGCGGCGGGCTCGTCACCGGTTTTCTTAAAAGAGTGTTGTTCTACCCATCATCTGCGGCAGGCGGTCCCCAATTCTTTCAAACCGGGCGGTTTCAATCAATGTTGAAGAAGAGAAATTAATTGAGAAAAAATAAATCCTTACTAATATTATAAATGCGAAAGTAACTCTGTCTCTTACGCTTTCACGCCTAAACCACTGGACCGATTTTGATGAAATTTGCTACAGACATAGTTCATACCTTGGAGACGGACATAGGCTACTTTTTAAGGAGAAAAAAAGGGTTGAACGGGGTGAAATGGGGTTCAATAAGTTGTAAGGGGATTTTTTTTCTTTACTTTTTTTTCTATTGTATAAAAAGTAACTGACTGACAACGCACAACCTAAACCGCTCGAGCTAAAGGGCTGAAATTTTGACAGTGCATCCTTATAATGATGTGGTCATCCACTAAGCAGCGATTTTTCGAAATTTCGAAAGGGGGTGAAATGGGGTCTACCCAAACCGCTGGAGCTATAGGGCTGAAATTTTGACAGTGCATCCCTATAATGGCGTGGACATCCACTGAAAAGCGATTTTTCGAAATTCATCCCATAAGGGGGTCAAATGAGGTTTACCCAAAACCGCTGGAGCTATAGGGCGGAAAGTTTGACAGTGCATCATTATAATGGCGTGGACATCCACTATAAAGCGATTTTTCGAAATTCATCCCCTAAGGGGGTGAAATGGGGTTTATCCAAACCGCTAAAGCTATAGGGCTGAAATTTTGACAGTGCATCCCTATAATGGCGTGGACATCCACTGAAAAGCGATTTTTCGAAATTCATCCCCTAAGGGGGTCAAATGAGGTTTACCCAAAACCGCTGGAGCTATAGGGCTGAAAGTTTGACAGTGCATCATTATAATGGCGTGGACATCCACTATAAAGCGAGTTTTCGAAATTCATCCCCTAAAGGGGTGAAATGGGGTTTATCCAAACCGCTAAAGCTATAGAGCTGAAATTTTGACAGTGCATCCTTATATTGATGTGGACATCCACTAGAAAGCGATTTTTCGAAATTTATCCCCTAAGGGGGTGAAATGCGGTTTATCCAAACCGCTAAAACTATAGGGCTGAAATTTTGACAGTGCTTCCCTATAATGGCGTGGACATCCACTATGAAGCGGTTTTTCGAAATTCATCCCCTAAGGGGGTCAAATGAAGTTTACACAAACCGCTCGAGCTATAGGACTGAAATTTTGACAAAGCATCCCTATAATGGCGTGGACATCCACTGAAAAGCGATTTTTCGAAATTCATCCCCTAAGGGGGTCAAATGAGGTTTACCCAAAACCGCTGGAGCTATAGGGCTGAAAGTTTGACAGTGCATCATTATAATGGCGTGGACATCCACTATAAAGCGATTTTTCGAAATTCATCCCCTAAGGGGGTCAAATGAGGTTTACCCAAACCGCTGGAGCCTATAATCACGAAGAAATGAATGACTCGAAATTCACTTTATTTAATATTAATTTGTGATTGCTTCATAATTTATTCCACCCACGTAAATAGGCGAACAAACTTAACGAACGTTCGTCAAACCGTAAAATGTGACTTCTCTTGATGACATATACATGCCAAGCTCTGTTTCCAAACTTGCAGATTTGTTGAGCAGAGGTGATATACGCATCAATTTATTTACCATATTTATTAATAAAATGCACTATAATAAACCCTTTTTAGGGATAATAACAGATGGCTTTTTGTTTGTTTTTTTTTTTTTTAAGGAAAACATTGCACATAATAAACAGTTTTTATTTAAAGGCGTTGCAAGGCACGCGGGTTTTATGCTAGTATTCTTATATAATACGGAAATAATTTTAAAAATAGTGGTAGAAAGCTGATTTATTGGATTTGTTTAAGATGACGTAAAGATGGTGTTTTTATATTGAATATACGCTAAGGTTTTCGTTGCTTTATAAAATTTTAATTATATTTTAGTTTGAGAAGTGAAATTAATTGAGAAAACATAAATAATACGGAAATAATTTTAAAAATAGTGGTACAAAGCTGATTTATTGGATTTGTTTAAGATGACGGAAAGATGGTGTTTCTTTATTGAATATACGCATATAAGTTTTTCGTTACTTTATAAAATTTTAATTATATTTTAGTTGAGGAAGCGCAAATGCATAAAATTTAAATGTGAAATGTGCGCCAGTTTTCAAAAAAAAAAAAATATGTTATTAATGTGTAAAATGATATCGATGTGCGTATTATTTAAAATACAATAAATAAAATCAATAAACAGTTGAACTTGTTCATCTTTTAATAAACAAAAAAAAATTAATAAGACCAAAAAGAAAAGTTTGTTAAAGGTGAGTTTTATATAACAAAACAATACAGTTATAATAGTAGTGAGATATTATTAATAATAACATAACAATTAAATAAAAAATATTAGTAGTGTGTTATTTATAAAATAGAGACTTAATATAACAGGGAGACTCCAGAGTCTAAATTATGAAATGCATCACCAAATAGAAGTGCCTCCCTTCATGGCGGACGTTGAGAGCCTACATGATTCGAGTCGGATACCTGAAATCAACTTCCGGGGCGAAAAGCATCGTCCGCCGCACAGTGGCGAGATATTTGATATTTCACCCAAATTTTTCTAGAGGTCGTAATTTTTAAGTTATTGACAATTTTTTTTAAATGTTCATCTTGAATTTACCTATCGATCCCTCTAGCCGAATTTTGAAATTTCATTTTCGTTTTTATAAAATTTTTAACAAGTCTAATTTTTTCAAAAAAATACTACTTTTTCTATTCAATTTATTCTAACGGGCCGAAAATTTGAGTTTCCGTACTCATGTTTTTTTTAAAATGTTCGTCTTTTAGTTAGCTATTAATCTGTCTAGATGAATTTTTGATATAGTTTTTGAAAACTGTTAAAATCACTGTCAAATGTCAAATCATTCAGTTTGAAATTTTTTCGTAGAGGTTTACATATCACCCTGTATTTTTGTAACCCTATGAGAGATTTCCTTGAATAAGGCCTCAATCTACGCAAAATACTTCCGCCTATGTGAAACGGTAAAAGTTAAGGCTTCAACCCAACAACTTCCAGAGTTATGTGTCTTTTTTTTCTTCACTAAAATTTCAACTTCAACCACCTTTTTCTCCAAAAACAAAGTAGCTAATTGATATTTTTTTATAACAAAATTGGAAAGCTTGGAAAATTTCCTATGAATAATGCTCAACAACTTTTATGCTACGGCCTATAGTTTTGAAACTATAAGCAATTTAATGCTAAAAATGGCATTATTCGGTACTTTTTCAGTTCCTTACAACCTGAGGTTATGTTTAAAAGCACCAAATAATTCTTTTAAAAGATTATTTTTATTTAACTTTCCTCAGTGTTTTTTTCCTTTCTTTTCTGTTTTATAGCACAACTAAAATGAAAGAAACAAAAAGATGAAAAACTAAAACCTTATGCTAATAGTCGACAGCTATTGAAGAACTAAGGTGGATGATACACGGGTCAACATGTTCTGAAACACGAGCTTTTTCTGCGCAGTTCGTAGGCAAAGGGACGGGTCAGGGTGAAGTGTGCGGTGTTGACTGAAACTAGAAACGATTTCTATTTTCCTCCAGTTGCTTGAAAAATGTTTATGTATGCGTAACTGTCAAGCGATTCTGGGTGAAAATAATTTGGAATGCACACCCATACATATGAAATCGCAATGTTATTACACAGAGTGTTGCGTGTAGCGTGTTGACTCGTGTATCACCTCCGCGCAACAAACTGACAGTGTGTTGCAGAGACACGTTGACTCGTGTATCATCCCACTAACAGGAAAAAACTCGTTCTGGCCAGTACGCGTATCTTTTACAAATAATGCCCATTCTTGTCACAACTTATATAAACAAACATTGAAGCAAAAAAATCGCCTACAATAACTTCCGAAGAAAAGTCTTCGAACTCGAATTCAAGAAAAAACTAGTTGGGATGTGGGTTCGACCCTTTTGGTCCACATGATCAACTTCCCAGAATGATGGATGTTGAATATTATGATTGGATATTTTAATAATAAATGAACAATAGGCAATATGGAATATATGTATAATACCGAGAATTTGTCACAATTGTTTATCAATATTTTCGCTAAAATGTCAAACTAAATGTGCGCACTTACAAGATTAGGATGACGAAAATGTATATAAAATTTATGTATTAATGTTTTTCGGCACCTCAATGAAGTCGATATAGTTTTTAGTTCGCGCGGTATCGTGCAGGTACAAAAATCACTTAAGTCATTTAAACCAAAAAACCGCTGGACCGAATATTATAAAAATCTTTTCAGATTATATTATCGCTAATACGCTTCGAACGGCACCTCAAGTAAGTAAATATCTTTCGTGGATCGGGCGATATCGTGCAGGTACAAAAATCACTTACGTCGCTTAAACAAAAAAACGGCTGGACCGAATTTCATGAAAATCTTTTCAGATCATATTTCGGTTAATACGCTTCGAACGACACTTCAACGAAGTCGATATCAGTTTTGGTTCGCGCGATATCGTGCAGGAAAAAATGACCACATCCGTACGCACATATACACACACACACATACTTCCTCCCAATTTTTTGCTTAAAATGCTCCTGGGACCTTGAAAGATGAAATTACGTTGAAATTTTCGATTTCGATTTTCGGACCGATTACAATAACTTCCTATACTGGGAAGTTAAAAACCGTATATAATCAAGGCTTGGTGTAAAACAATGAACAACAAAAAAAAACATTAACCAATGAGTTCAGTCACATACGAAAATACTTATAACAAAATCACAACAAAATTAACCACTGTGGTGAAAGTTTTCGATAGATATTCAAAAACAAGATTGGAATCCTGTCAACAAACAAAGAAACTTCTACTATCACCAATGTTACATTAATGTTATATAATTCCATGAAAATAAAGTTAACCTGGGGCTCTGTCCCCTCTAAATTATGAAATGTAAAAAAACTAAAGGAACAATAGTAAAATTAACTTCAAAACCAAAAATAAATTATTTAGCTTTCCAAAATCAATATTTTTGCTTATCAATCCATTCGATGATGTCCCTGGTAATTGGACCCGATCATCTTCCTAATGTGGATTCTCTTGCTATGGGCGATTTTCATCTGACGCCACTTAACAACTAGATTACCTTACGAGTATTCTTATGTTCACGACCCCGTATCACCAAACAGATCTTGTGGTCGTCCTCCTTCACCTACGGCGGCAAATTTCAGGCAACTGCTACAGTGGCTCCTCAGAACAGCTCCGTCTAGATCCCTTCTTATCCAAATTCGGATTACCAACAGATGTGCTCCTGCCGGTTTTCTATTAGGAATATCTTCCTGAGCCAAAATTTTGTACCACCTTTATGTTCTCAAAACCAATAATCGTTCTTCTAACAGGATATCTTCACCAGCGTATAGCGTGTGTACCCAAGACTTTTTCTTTTTTTAAGCTCCAGACAAAATCCAACTTTTTTTCAGTCTTCAATCAAATTCGACTCACCTGTTTTTTTCGATTTTTTGACTTCCTTGTTTTTTTTTTTTTTTAATTTTTCCCCAGTCAATAAAAATGCTTGTCCAGTGGATACCGGGTGATTTTTTTATTATTATTACTAATGGGTGATTTTATTAAGACTGCCGTTACAATCCCTCGGCTCCACAAAACCGACTTGCGAGGGAGTGAGGAGCCGAAAAAAACCAAAACGGTCTCAAGTTTACTAATTTGATTCTACCTATGAGTAGCCTACCTTACGCCATATGCCAGTGTGGCTCTACCCATGACCCTGAGATCAAGAGTCTCATGCTCTACCGACTGAGCTAGCCGGACACTATGGAACTACCAGAAAGATAGAAAGAAGGGGAATGTAGAAAAGTATGAAATCCAAAAAAATTGTTATGGTCCGCCGGGTGTCCTAGGCAGTAACTGGTGAATCTCTCGGAGGGTAGAGTTGAGGACCAAGGACCCGGCCGCAAACAAATCCATATTGTCCCCTTCCGAATCCCTAAAATCCTCGACCCCACCAATCGCCAACCTCAATTTCGATCCATCAGGTTGACTCTCCAGAAATCCCACATTACCTTCGACTCAACCCGGTGTATCGCAAAGAGTTATTCCGCCGATTGAGATTTACCATCCTGTCCGAGGGGGATGAAAATCTGAAACGGATTATGCCGCAAAACGTCACCGCTTACTGAGATCCTAGGTCGCATATTTCCTAGGATCTCGCACTGTCTGGGCTCCACGACACAAAGGACTGAGGAGCAAAGGCTAGCGTCCACGCGAACAGACGGGTGCGATAAAGCCGAGGGACCGTGTCTCGGTAGGGAACTGGTCTGGCAGCCCCTGCTAGTCTGCAACATGAAAACTTGGCCCCAGACGACCAAGAACACAAGGAGGTGTACCACCGCTAGGGAAACTACCTAAGCGGATTAAGGTACCCTGTCAGTTAACCGGTGAAGCCGGCGAGATGCCTTGTTAGGGCTACTCGGGAACATGCTTCCGTCGACGTCATTCGGTGAAAACAATTTGAAAGGATGCATATAAATCTTAGCTATGGCAGCGATATATTGGTGTCCCGCGACGAGAGATAAATCATTCTAAACTTGACTTGGAAAAGAGGAGGTAATTCGGCACACTCTTGAAAAATTATATTATAGAACCCAGATACTCAAGAAAAGAAAAGTGATTAAGGTTGGGGCCATCCTAGACGAGGCATCACGTCCTTGGTCATTCCAATGATGAAGTAAAAATTTGAAAGATCCCGATTCTAAAGTGACTCCCAAGGTCATAACTTATGCTACGCTCATTGCTACAGAAGCAATATCCATTAATTAGAGTAATATTAGACCATTGGATGGAAATTGCTGCATCTATATCACGTAACCTCAGAATGAGATTTATGACGAGAAAAAGGTAGTATGAAACAGTACCCTTTTTGAAAGGCAAATTTGCAGACTTATTTGATTTAAAGTTTAAAAAAACCAAAAAGAAATCTGTTAAGAATCACTTCTATTGAAATGGCTCATAGTGGTATGGACCGAATGACACAAGCTCATGGTTCTCTCACCTTAAACAACATACTAAACCATCACGATATTTACGCCTCCACCATTTTCGGTATTCCTCCGTTCTAATCTTGTACGTAAATGACGACGAATATATGCCATAAAGCCTAATATCAGGAAAACTATTAAAGCGAAGGCTGCTCCATATGATACGCTTGTACATAGTTTCAAACCGAATTCGTGTAGGCAGGGATAATTTCTCAACTTCTTTGTATTCACATCTCGGTCCTATGTACCCGTCCGCACATTCGCAGTTGTACAGGATGGCATCTTCAATTTTTACTACATATGAAGCACGACGCTTGATTTAGGCAATAGCTTGCGGCATATTTTGGAGGGCATTTGTAAGTCTGAAATGTTATATTAGGTCTTGTTGACAGGGCTAGTGAGGGTTTTGGTTTGGGTTTTGTTCGGTTCCAACAAGCCTCTATGCATATATATAGGGAAATAGTAATAAAAATAATACGGAACATGTTGTCACAATACCTATTATTATAACTCATAGTCTTTTGCTAGTACTACTACAATGCAGTCATATATTCTCTTGATTAAAAAAAAATTAATGATGTTTCTGTCGCAGTGTGGTGGTAGATTTTGATTAAAATTAAAAGTAAGGTTTTTGATTATTTAGTAACGGACCTAATGATGAAGTAGCTTTTTCCGCACTCCTACGGGCAGAAACGATTTCCTTCGTGGTTGTACTAGTCCTTTGGGCAGATCATTAATGGTTATATTACCTGCTATCTTTCTATCTATGGATTCATTCTTCTGACACCTTCGGTCCACACGATTAACTTCCCAGTATGATGAACGAAGATGAAATAAACTGACTTCTTACAAAATAGTTATACGTTTAGCACTAGCATTGGCTAATCCAAGGTTTGAAAAATTCGCGCTGTTTGTAAAGGGTAACGAAATTTTTGCACGATCTTGAAAGGTTGTCGGATTTTGACAAGTGATGTTTTGTTCGAAGGCTATCGCTGTGCAGAGCCAAAAAAAGATCACTTCTTTTAGAGCGGGTCTCATTCCATCGAGTTTATAAGATATTAGCAAAACTTGTCAATTTAAGGTCTTTCTGACAATTAGCCGAAGTTTTTTTATATAAACAAAAAAAGGGCCCACCGAATATTATGAAATTTTTTTCAGAGCATTCCTTCGTTAATATTCTTTTTTCGGCACCTCAATGAAGTCGATATAGTTTTTAGTTGGCGCGGTATCGTGCAGGTACAAAAATCATAAACGTCGTTTAAACAAAAAAACGGTTCGACCGAATTTTATGAAAATCTTTTCAGATCATATTTTGGTTAATACTCTGTCAACTAAGTCGATATCTTTTCTAGTTCGCGCGATATCGTGCAGGTACAAAAATCACTTATGTTATTTAAACCAAAAAACCGCTCGATCGAATATTATAAAAATCTTTTCAGATTATATTGTCGCTAATACGCTTCGAACGGAACCTCAAGTAAGTCAATATCTTTCGTGGTTCGGGCGATATCGTGCAGGTACAAAAATCGCTTACGCCACTTAAACAAAAAACGGCTCGACCGAATTTTATGAAAATCTTTTCAGATCATATTTCGGTTAATACGCTTCGAACGACATCTCAACGAATGAATATCTTTTTTGGTTCGCGCAATATCGTACAGGAAAAACTGACCACATCCGTAAGCACACACACACACACATACTTCCTCCCAATTTTTTGCTTAAAATGCTCCTGTGACCTTGAAAGATGAAAATATGTCGAAAATTTCGATTTCGATATACTGATTTCCTATACTGGGAAGTTAAAAACGGCTGGACCGAATTTCATGAAAATCTTTTCAGATAATATTTCGGTTAATACGCTTCGAACGGCACCTCAATGAAGTTAATATCATTTTTGGTTTGCGTTCTATCGAGCATGTACAAAAATCACTTACGCCCTTTAAAGATAGATACCGCTTGATCGAATTTTATGAAAATTTTTTCAAAACGTACTTTCGGTAATACGCTACGATCGGCACCTCAAAGAAGTCAGTATCATGGTTGGTTCGTGCTATATCGTGCATATACAAAAAATCACTTACATACGTCGCTTAAACAAAAAAACGGCTGGACCGAATTTCATGAAAATCTTTTCAGATCAAATTTCGGGTCATACGCTTGGAACGGCACCTCAATGAAGTCAATATCATTTTTGGCTTGTGTTCTATAGAGCAGGTACAAAAATCACTTACGCCCTTTAAACATAGATACCCCTCGATCGAATTTTATGAAAATCTTTTCAAAGCGTACTTTCGGTAATACGCTACGATCGGCACCTCAAAGAAGTCGGTATCATGGTTGGTTCGTGCTATATCCAAATGATAACATCCGTACGCCCACACACACACATACTTCCTCCCAATTTTTTGCTTAAAATGCTCCTGGGACGTTGAAAGATGAAAATACCTTGAAATTTTCGATTTCGATTTTCGGACCGATTACAATAACTTCCTATACTGGGAAGTTAATAACTCAATGATGCCCGCCGCTGGGCGATTTCTCTCTCGCACTACGCGACCAAAATTATTAATAAAATTAAATTGCAAATAATAATAAACTCCTCTGGCTAAAGATATTTAAGATATTTGGAGAATTTGCTACAATACCGTAAAAAAATTCCAGGACGCAATAATAATACTTGCAGTATATGCGAACAATTCAAACTATCGATGACGCAAAAACAAAATCTCAAAAATGGCAGCAGCGGTACGATCTCTTTCGCCCCGAAAAATTTTGGCGGCCGAAGTCAACGGTGGGAGTCAGTGGTGGCTCTACCTCCTACTATCACAACTTAAATAGAGAACTCGAACTCCGCACTGGCTCAACGACCCATCTTACAGACCGTGAAACCAGACACTAAATGATCGAAACTACCAGAAAAAATTCTAAAGCCACCATCAAGAGTGACATTGATGACTCCGGATGCACCTCAGGTTACCCCTACCTCACTGATGAAGCAAGGTTAATCTTCAGAACAAGGGCTCATTGAGGGGAATGGGGCCAGAAGAACTAGCACCATCCTCCCCAAAAGAGACCCTGTCCCATGTGACCAGCACTATACGTCACCTGAAAGAAACACTCACGGAGAAATATGGCAACTTCTTCCTAAAATAAAAAGAATTTAGAAATCCGCTATCCGCAACTCAGCGTGCTTTCAGGAAGGATGGACAGACGGAATAGCGAAGAAAAAAAAATTACCAGCAGAGGCAAGTGGAGGGATCAGGATGACCTCCAAAGCTGTTCACGGGGCGCAGTGCCAAGCGCGAAGCTTGTTAGCCAGACGGAGTAGTCCAGTAAATAGGTCGAAAAAAGGCCTTCGTAATGCGAAAAATACCGCACGCGATTTTTTTTTACCAAATGTTTTTACATATTTTTATGAGCTTAAATTCAAAATGGCGTCATCCCCACCCTTATGCTTCACTTAAAATGAAGGGAAACGCGTTTAATTCTATATCTCAGAAACTATGCGTTTTACGACAAAAATGTATATAATCTTTTTTGTAGATAAATAGGTGATTTAACTTTTTTGTCCAGAATTTTTTTTTGTAAAGTCAATATGTTCGGAGTTATAGTGCTTCAAACTTTATACATTACTTTCTTTGCACATTATTTCGTTAACGGGTAGCCCGCCATAAAAAAGTCCTTCCTAAGACATATAAAACAGACGTTTATCTATAATTTTTCTTTTTATCATTTTTAGATAGGGCTAATATTTCACGAGTTATAGCGCTTTAAATGTCGAAAAATGTAAATTAAAAAAAAAATTCCTAATATCTTTTTCTTTCCCCGTTTCATTTTAAAACTGATTACATCGTGTGTTGAGCTCATCCTTGCCTACATTTGTTGCTTTTACCTTTTTCTATAAAGTTGATATTTATGTATTTATTACACCCCAAATTTTATTAAAAATGGTTTTTTTGCAAATATCTAGTCAACTATTTATTTATGATGACAAGTTATACCAACAAATATGTTTGTTATAAAGTTCCGTTGAAATTTTACTTCAAACATTTTTTTCTATCATTTATACTTTACCTAATGTTCATACACATAATAATTAAGAAATTTCGTTGGCGTACGTTTGCAGAATCGGAATGATAAAAGAAGTTTGGACATTGTGCAACGTATTGCAAATGTTTCTGATGCCAAAGCTACAGGTGCTAGGTATCATCATTCCTGTATGCGAGATTTAAAAACCACACCATCTACAGGGGGAAAAAGGGGTCTTCCTAATAAAGAAATATCCGAGGCGATGCAGTTATTAGTAGCTTTATAACGAACAGTGAGGAATGTCAGTTTAGAGTTCCTGAGTTGCTCGCGTTAATCGACAAAAAAAAATCATCCGGAAATTCACTAAGGTTCAAATGTTTTGGAAAATCGGCTACAAAAACCAAAGTGAACTTATCAGCTCTGCCTCCAACTAAAGATGCTGCTCGACTTCACTCATTTCGAGTATATCATCAAATACAAACTTGGCTTGATAGTTACCAAGACCCGGAGGAATGGGACTGGAAGCGAAAAATATTTGGCTTACAACCAGTCCCAATGACAATTGCTCCGGAACCAGCAAAATTATTAAACTTAATATCCTGCAAATGTAGGAAAAAATGTGGCGGTTCCTGTGGATGCCGCAAGGCCGGTCTCAAATGTACCATAATTTGCTCTAACTGCAGTGGAGGAAATTGCGAAAATGTGACGAAGGATGCAAACCTCCTTGAAAACAATGAAATAAATGAGAACATTTGCGAGTTTTCAAGTCTCCCAGATATATCATTCGACGAAGACCACGTCAAGTCATTAGATGGCAGCTTCATTGGTCTATCCGATTGTTAACCGACATCTTCGAAACATATGAGGCTAAATAACATGTTATAGCATCATTGTTTCGTTTTCTTGTGGATTAGGCCTACTGGGGAAACCACAATAAAAACGCGCCAAAAACTCGACCTCCAGGGTGGTGTGGAAAAGCGTTTGTAGGCCAACGAAATTTCTTAATTTTATGTATGAACATTTACGTGTATCTATATGAAACAATCGGCGCTGAATTGCGCTAATTCTAAATGCTAGAAAAAAATCTTTAAAGTAAAATTTCAACGGAACTTTATAGCAAACAAATTTGTTGGTATAACTTTTCATCGTAAATAAATAGTTGACTATATAATATTTGCAAAAAAACATTTTTAATAAACTTTTGAGGTGTAATAAATCCATAAATTTATAGAAAAAAGTAAAGGCAATAAATGTGGGCAAGGATGAGCTCAACACACGATGTAATCAGTTTTAAAATGAAACGGGGAAAGAAAAAGATATTAGGAATTTTTTTGTTTTAATTTACATTTTCCGACATTTAAAGCGCTATAACTCGTGAAATATTAGCCCTATCTAAAAATGATAAAAAGAAAAATTATAGATAAACGTCTGTTTTATATGTCTTAGGAAGGACTTTTTTATGGCGGGCTACCCGTTAACGAAATAATGTGCAAAGAAAGTAATGTATAAAGTTTGAAGCACTATAACTCCGAACATACTTTACGACTTTACAAAAAAAAATTCTGGACAAAAAAGTTAAATCACCTATTTATCTACAAAAAAGATTTTTGTCGTAAAACGCATAGTTTCTGAGATATAGAATTATACGCGTTTTCCTTCATTTTAAGTGAAGCATAAGGGTGGGGATGACGCCATTTTGAATTTAAGCTCATAAAAATATGTAAAATCATTTGGTAAAAAAAATTGCATGCGGTATTTTTCGCAAAGAAAAAGTACCTATTTACTGGACTAGAGCCCCTGTAACTTCCTTGGAGTGCATCCCGCAGACCCCAACATTACCAGCACTAAATTTCGACACACATGTGTAACATCCGAAGAGAGAAAAAAATTAGAATCCTGCTCTCGGACCGACGCAGTGGCAGGTGGTATCACGCCTAATAGAGGTCGCGCCAAAGAGTTGATGCCGAGAAAGTCGCGTTTTCATGCGCAGTAGAATCCCCGCATGCCGTTCCCGTCCCTTAGCCTAGTCGCAACAAATTTCGAAGGGGAAATTTGAAAATACATAAGCGCATTTCTTATCAACATGTGCGCAATTTTTATTTGTGTGCAGCTTTAATTTCCCCAGCTGCGCGCTCCGGCATCAACTCTTTTGGCGCGACCTCTACCAGAGCCGCCGACCAAGAAACACGATAGGGGTTCCCTGACTCAAAATTTAGACAGATTTCACAAAAACAAATTAGTAGGGGCCAAGGCATCGCGGTCCTGCTTGGCCCCACGACGAACCGTAAACGTTCATGGTGATGCACTACCAAAATCGAAAACAAAGACGTAAAAAAAATAAAAAATCCAACCGTAAAAGCAGTCATGGCATGTCCGACATACCGAAAACAATTTCTCTAAATTTCAAAAAAATAATGTCCGTGCAGGACATATGAGGGGACTATAAGCCTGCGTTGGGCGCCATTTGTTATGTGAACCTTGGGTTGATGGCCCGAAGAGATCATCTGCCGATGCACACACACAAAAACACAAAAATTTGGACACAAAATAAAAATCACCTGAAAATACGTAATGCGGCGGTTACACGAATGACAAAAAATGACAATGGTCACAATTTCTGGTCATAATTAATGGCATTGCTGTTCACACGACTCAAATAATGACATGTGAAAAGCTCTATTATAAAATGTCATTAATTTATTGCAACTTGCCATAAATAATGGCAAGAGCTGAATTTTTGTCTCCAACAGTCGCAACTGTTTTATTACTTTATGGCCCTGTTTGTTTGGAAAAGAATTGGTGTCTATGTAGTGTATTGAGCATTTGCAGCCACTTGATTAATTCATGGTCCTGTTTGTTTTGAATATCCAGGTTTAGGTGCTGATTTGAAATAACACTACCGCACTTCATGATAATATCAATTAATATATTTATTCATCTTTTTAACAAATTTATACTCTTTCACCTTGTTTAAAAATAAATTGAACACAAATTCCCTTCCATTTTGCATTTTTACGAGTGTTAACTATATATTTAGACTTGCCTATATGAGATTTGCCTTGTTAAGATAAATAAAAATGATCATAAAGGATATGAAAATAAACTGCGGGGGTGTGTTGCCGGTATATTATAGTCCATTCAAAACGAACGTTTGGGTATCAAAACATAACACCTTTTTGAAACTCTTTCCGCACATATTTTTTTGTTTACTGATTATGGGGCCGCCCCAATGTAGGGGTAGTTGAAAGTAGTTTTGTTTTGGCTTGAAAAGAGTTTATTTTTTTTTATTTAATGTTAATTTTCCAAATTGTAGGGGTAGTTTTTACTCCTTAAGGGTTGAAAACAATTTATTTGTACCTGACTACACGCATCCAATCAAAATTGAAGCCTAATTTTTTTTTTATTTTCGGTCCATTTAGGGGTGGTTTTAACTGTTTAGGATTATCCCTTATCATAAAATTGGGCTTGATTTGGCATAAATCAACCACTTTCGCCAATAAATATTGAAAAAAGTATATTCCATTGGGTTATTTTCGATTATTATTGAAATTGTTGTTGTTGTTGAAATTGGATTTTGCATTTAAATAATGACACTCTATCATAAAAGAATGAGCAAGTTCATTCTTTTATGATGACTTGCCATAACTTTTCATAATTTCTCATTATCGTTTACACGGTCATAATTTGTTTCATTATTTCTAAGCTTTTTTAAGCTTTTGATGACGATAATTTTTGCCATTTTTCATGACAGAAATAATGCCACAAATTATGATCGTGTAAACGATTATGGCAATTAATGACCAAAAAAATGACAAGCGTGTCATTCGTGTAAATTCACCATAATGCTGCGGTTACACGAATGACAAAAAATGACAATGGTCACAATTTCTGGTCATAATTAATGGCATTGCTGTTCACACGACTCAAATATTGACATGTGAAAAGCTCTATTATAAAATGTCATTAATTTATTGCAAGTTGCCATAAATAATGGCAAGAGCTGAATTTGTATGAAAGACAAATTATGACAGAGTTGAATTTAATTGTGTAGTGGATGAGTATCTGCACATACCAGGGCCGTGCCCGGGACGTAAGATTTTTACTCCGGCCCGAGCACGGACATGTGTGAACGAGTTCATATAAAATTTGCGCACCGATATTTTTCGGAGCCCTTGACGGAACACGGATCTGCGACGTTCCGAACACGGCACTGATATGTGTGCATACTCCTTTAAGAGGGATTCAAAACAGAGTCGACATTTATTATGTGTAAGAAATATATAAAGGAAGCTGTGTGCTCGTCAGTCAGTCAGGGATTCAAAACAGAGTCGGCTCTTTTGTCTTCAACAGTCGCAACTGTTTTATTACTTTATGGCCCTGTTTGTTTGGAAAAGAATTGGTGTCTAGTGTATTGAGCATTTGCAGACACTTGATTAATTCATGGTCCTGCTAGGTTTAGGTGCTGATTTGAGTGTAAACCCCTTTGAAATAACACTACCGCACTTCATGATAATATCCTGTGAGGTAAATTGATATAATTATTCATCTTTTTAACTAATTTATACTCTTTCGCCTTGTTTAAAAATAAATTGAACACAAATTCCCTTCCTTTTTTCATTTTTACGAGTGTTAAATATTTAGACTTGCCTATATGAGATTTGCCTTGTTAAGATAAATAAAAATGATCATAAAGGATATGAAAATAAACTGCGGGGGTGTGTTGCCGGTATATTATAGTCCATTCAAAACGAACGTTTGGGTATCAAAACATAACACCTTTTTGAAACTATTTCCGCACATATTTTTTTGTATGCTGATTATGGAGCCACCCCCTAATGTGTATGGGTAGTTGAAAGTAGTTTTGTTTCGGCTTGAAAAGAGTTTATCTTTTTTATTTAATGTTAATTTTTCAAATTGTAGGGGTAGTTTTTACTCTTTAAGGGTTGAAAACAATTTATTTGTACCTGACTACACGCATTCAATCAAATTTGAAGCCTATTTTTTTTTATTTTCGGTCCATTTAGGGGTGGTTTGAACTGTTTAGGATTATCCCTTATCATAAAATTGGGCTTGATTTGGTATAAATCAACCACTTTCGCCAATAAATATTGAAAAAAGTATATTCCATTGGGTTATTTTCGATTATTATTTAAATTGTTGTTGTTGTTGAAATTGGATTTTGCATTTAAATAATGACACTCTATCATAAAAGAATGAGCAAGTTCATTCTTTTATGATGACTTGCCATAACTTTTCATAATTTCTCATTATCGTTTACACGGTCATAATTTGTTTCATTATTTCTAAGCTTTTTTAAGCTTTTTATGACAATAATTTTTGCCATTTTTCATGACAGAAATAATGACACAAATTATGATCGTGTAAACGATTATGACAATTAATGACCAAAAAAATGACAAGCGTGTC
Organism: Thereva unica; assembly: GCA_949987705.1. Lineage (NCBI taxonomy): Eukaryota > Metazoa > Arthropoda > Insecta > Diptera > Therevidae > Thereva > Thereva unica. Next base: position 181,250,983 of record OX465281.1, read on the forward strand.
ATTCGTGTAAATTCACCATAAGACAGTACCCCGGGCCATGACAATTAGGGCTGCTCGCCGGGGGAGGGGGGTCGTGGAGGGGGGGAGACTCCAGAGGTACAGTCTAAATTATGAAATGCATCACCAGATAGAAGTGCCTCCCTTCATGGCGGACGTTGAGAGCCTACATCATTCGAGTCGGATACCTGAAATCAACTTCCGGGGCGAAAAGCATCGTCCGCCGTTAAGGATTCATGACCCTAGCCTTCCATTATGTCCAATTTATGCAATGGTAATTTTTTTTTTTTTAAGAGCCAGTATTTTAATTCTTTTAAAAGATTATTTTTATTTAACTTTCTTCAGTGTTTTTTTCCTTTCTTTTCTGTTTTACAGCACAAGTACAATGAAAGAAACAAAAAGATGAAAAACTAAAACCTTTAGCTAATAGTCGACAGCTATTGAAGAACTAACAGAAAAAACTCGTCCTGGCTAGTACGGGTATCTTTTACAAATAATGTCCATTCTAGTCACAACTTTATAAACAAACATTGAAACAAAAAAATCGCCTACAATTATTAAATAATGAACACGAGGTTTTTGTTAATGATAATTACTTTATTGATTGAAGAGCAAGTCCGGCTAGAATGCCAAGTGAATCGGAACTGCCGTCCTCGCTCTTGACTCGGTCAGTGCAAGTCATTTGTAGTCTAGTACAACATTATCTTATAATACGTTCAATGACTTTTACTCCTTCTACATCATCTCCCTATTTTTGCGAATCTACCCTATTTTAGTTCGTATACATTATAAATTTTCTGTTACAATATTTTTAAAATTCATAAATATTTTATACATTCTTCCAAACACTTCATTTGATTTAACTCTGTTACAATTCATCTTATAGATTTTATATATTTTTTAATACAAATCATTTGATTTAATTCTTTAACAATTCATCTATTAGATTTTATATATTTTTCAATACAAATCATTTGATTTAATTCTTTAACAATTCATCTATAAAATTTTATTTTGAATAACGATAATATTTGATAACTTGTTTCCACCGTCTGAAGGATTGAAAATGCACTGAGTGAATGCTGTGAACTCTTTTCAACTATACTAATAATTTTATTTCTTTCTTAAAAAACTTGAATTTCGTCTGGATACTTTTCCATCCTCGAGTTCTATCCAGTAGGACCTAGGAGCAGGATGTTTTTCTTTTATTGTAGCTGAATTCCACGTTTTGCCATGCCTATACCAAACTTTCTCTCCTACACAAAAATCGCCTCGTTTCCTAGCACCCCTGTTAAAGTATTTCGCACTTCTCTGCTTGCGATATTTTAAATTCTGCTCTAAATTAGGGAAGTTTTGTGATCTATACAAATACATTTTACCTGGAAGTAAAGTTCTCGTTTGCCTACCAAAACACATCTCTGCCGGTGACAGCTCAATATCTTTCACTGGAGTGTTCCTGTACTCAAACAGACCTAGCCATAAGTCTTGTTTATCTTCTTTTGTCTTCCGTATCAAATTTTTAGCTACATGAACAAACTTTTCAGCGAATCCGTTGGATCTGGGATAATTAGGACTGCTTGTCGTTAAAACTATGTCAAAATTTTTACAGAATTTTCGAAACTCAAAAGATGAGAAAGGGTTATTATCGCCCACTATTTCTCGTGGTATACCGTAAACCGAAAAAACGTTTTGTAAATGTCTAATGATTTCCGAACTCGTTTTTGTTTTCAATTCCTTAATCTCCAAGTATTTGGAGTAATAGTCTGCAATTACAAGGTAATCTGATTTCCCAAGTGAACAAATATCAATTCCAATTTTATAAAAAGGGAATGGGGGAATTTCATGCGACAACATTGGTTCTCTTTGATTGGCACTTCTTAATTTCTGACAAATTCCACATTTTGTTATTAATTCTTCAATCTGAGCATTAATACCTACCCAATAAACTATTGATCTTGCTCTCGCTTTTGTTTTCTCTATTCCCAGATGAGCACTATGTAACTGATGTAAGATATTTCTTTGTAATTTAACTGGTACTATTAACCTATCATTTAAAAATACTAAGCCGTCTTCTAAATATAAATCATCCTTGAATCTCCAGTTATATTTTATATTGTCATTCACTTTATTTTTTGTATTTGGCCATCCTTCTAATAACACTGCGTTACACGATTTTGGTACCCTCTTAACTGCTAGCTGGAATAAATAGGTAATGAGTCATAGATTAAATGTTCCAAACATATGTGGTATCCATCACGTCTAGTTTTCGAGGTAGGTGGTCTAGTTACGAAGTACGGATTTTATTAGATTTCTTTTAAATAGTTCATTTGTTAGGGGTTTTGACCTCTAACTAAATGTTAACTCACGAATTTTTTTTTTTTTTTTAAATAGTTTTTAGTGAGTAAAATATGTTAAAAAAAAGTTTCGTAAAATTGGTTGTACGCTACCCCTAAAATAACCCCCTAAAAACAGAAAATTCTGTTTTTGGCTAATATCTCCTAAACGGCAGGTCCTACCACAAAATATTATTTACAAAGTTTGTAGATCATGCGATTATCTACAAAAAATGGTATTATGCATTTTCCCGTATGAATGGCCGTTCATGAGATATTGCCGTTTTAAAGATTTGAGATACTTATGCCCCCCTAATTCGCAACTTGTATAGGTAATCAGATGTTCGCTATATCCTCTTTTGGACCACGTTGCTAATATTTTCAGGGGTGATTCCTGGTTAGTTTTGGAGAAAAAAATTGTTCTAGAGAGGGGGCTATCCCCACTATCCACTAAGATACAGGGTGTTTACGAAAGAAAAAAATTTATTTTTTTAATAGTTACTTAAACTTGAATAACTCCTAGACTACCATTTTTTGTAGATAATCGCATGATCTACAAACTTTGTAAATAATATTTTGTGGTAGGACCTGCCGTTTAGGAGATATTAGCCAAAAACAGAATTTTCTGTTTTTAGGGGGTTATTTTAGGGGTAGCGTACAACCAATTTTACGAAACTTTTTTTTAACATATTTTACTCACTAAAAACTATTTTTAAAAAAAAAAATTCGTGAGTTAACATTTAGTTAGAGGTCAAAACCCCTAACAAATGAACTATTTAAAAGAAATCTAATAAAATCCGTACTTCGTAACTAGACCACCTACCTCGAAAACTAGACGTGATGGATACCACATATGTTTGGAACATTTAATCTATGACTCATTACCTATTTATTCCAGCTAGCAGTTAAGAGGGTACTCAATTTTTTTTTTTCATTTGTAACGCAGTGTAATGTCTTTTTAAGCTTTGATAAAACGCTATCTTTTTCAGTTTCTTCCTGAAATAATTTCTTTTTTTCGTCACTAATATTTATTGTGTGTACCATTTCATTCAAGTCTATAATTTCCATATTAACTTTATTTCCATTAGCATGTCTAGATAAATAATCTGCTATGTACAGATACTTCCCCGGAACATATTCTAACTCAACTTGATAGTTCAAGGGATTTTAGAAATTTCTTTGAGCATAATTCCCAGGAGGGGTTTATGATCAGTTATCACCCGGACTTTTCTTCCATATATCCAGTTGTGGTATTTCTTGCAAGCAAATACTATTGCTAGCATCTCTTTTTCAATCTGTGCGTAATTTATTTCCGCTTGCGATAGACTTCGCGACGCAAACGCAACAGGCTTACCCTCTTGCATTAAGCAAGCCCCTAACCCATTTTTGCTACTATCTGCTTGTATGCTAACTTCCTTGGCACTATCAAAACTTTTTAATGTTGGAGCCTCCATTATTTTTTGTACTATTACCTCTAAACATTTAGTATGGTTGGGAAGCCATTTAAAAACTACATCTTTTTTTAATAATTCTCGTATCGGTTGAGATAATTCTGCTAACTTCGGAATGAAGCTCCTCATATAATTAATTAATCCCAATAATTTCTGAACATCTTTTTTATCTTTAGGAATCCCTATTTCTTTTATATCTTCTACTCTACTTGGATCACAAGAAATTCCTTCCTTGGAAATTATATGGCCTAAGAAATTTACTTGACTTTGCTTATATTGTACTTTGTTTATATTAAATTTTATATTAAATTTTCTAGCGCGTTCGATAACTTTGTGTAAAATTGTATTATGTTCTGCCTCTGTTTCCGCAGCAATCATTATATCATCTATATAAACTATAACTCCGTCAATGCCCGCAAAATTTTGTTCATTGTACTGTTGAAAAACCTCTGGAGCTATTTTTAATCCAAAAGGTAATCTTAAAAATTTATAACATCCAAAAGGTGTGTTGAATGTACAAAGGTTACTTGATCTTTTACTTAGTTTTATTTGCCAAAACCCATCTTTCAGGTCCAATATCGTAAAATATTTTTTATTGGCCAGTTTAGGTAGTATTTCCTCTATTGTGGGTATAGTATAGCTTTGAATCTTTAGTGCCTTATTCAGTTCCTGTGGGTCAAGACAAATTCGCAGGCTTTTATTTGCTTTCTCTACTATCACCATATTCGATATCCAATCCGTCGGTTCTGTTACTTTTTCAATAATACCTTTTACTTCTAACCTTTGTAGTTCATCTCGTAATCTACCTTTTAATGACAGAGGGACTCTTCTAGCAGGCTTTGCAACTGGTATACTATCTTCTTTTAAAACTATCTCAAAATTTTCAACAAAAGATCCTAACCCTTCGAAGACATCGTTATTAAGATTTAAAAATTGTTCGACCTCTTGAGTTTTAATTGTATATACTCGCCTAACCAAATTCAATTCTTCACAAGTCTTCAACCCTAAAATTGGCACCCTATCAGCATCTACTATAACGAACGTCAGGAGTGAAACTTTATTTCTAATGCAACATTTTAACTCTATAGTTCTTAAATTGCTAACAAGTGAGCCATCATAAGCTTCTAATTTTACTTCACCTTTAACTAACTTTGCTCCTTCTATCATTCTAAAATATTTTAGTGGTAAGACATTCACATCTGCTCCCGAGTGTAATTTAAACGAAACAAAAATATTTTCTACTCGGATAACCTCAAACCACGCTTTGGATTCATTGACAAGATTCAAGTTTTTTATTTTTTCCAAACTATCAATAATAAATTGTTCATTATTCGAGTTAGCTTTGAGTTCACGTACCTTATACATTGTTTTGCATACAATGGCGAAATGATTCTTGCGTCCGCAATTATGACAAGTTTTACCGAATGCGGGACATTTTCCTTTCGTGTGTGTTTGACTACAGAATTTGCATTTTGTGCTTTGTGCATTTCCAATCCTTCCTTCAGAGGTTGCTTGGTTTCTAAAATAATTAAAATTACATATTTTGTCTTTATTTTTATTTCTAATAAACTTAGCCTTGGCGTTACAGCTATCCCAATTATGGTTTGGACCCATATTATTTTTTCTTCCTGTTGATGACTCTCCTTGTAGCAAGTTGATTCTGCTGAATTGGCTTTGCCAACTGTCATCCTTTACTCCAAATCTATTCATTTCGATGCTCTGTTTTCTGGTTACTTCTGCTGTTCTTGACATTTCTATAGCTTTATCCAAGGTCAAGTCCGTAGTCTCTAATAGCCGCTTTTGTAACTGTTTGTCACATGTTCCGATGACCAGCTTATCTCTTAGCATCCGATTTTCTGCAACTTCATAACCACAATTTCTAATTATTTTTTTTAAATCCATCAAAAACTCATCAAAAGGTTCTCCATCTTGTTGGTTGCGGCTTAGGAGCAAAAAACTTTGATACACCTCATTCTTCCTTGGTGCACAAAATTTTTTAAACGATTCCAATACCGTGTCATAATTAGCTTTTTCTTCTTCTGATAAGTTGAAGCTATTGTAAACCTCAACAGCGTCGCTCCCAACAGCATTTAGTAGGACCGCTATTTTGACCTTTGTCGGCTTTTTCTCCAATTCAATGGCTTCACTAAATATTCCAAAATTCTGGGAGAATATTCTCCAGTTTTCTGCTAAATTCCCTGTCAGGTTTAATTTATCCACCGGCCTTATAAAATCCATCCTTCCATAAGTATCAGGAATTCTGATGTATGTTCTAGGTCTTCCTCGTGGTCTATTTGTCTTTCTGGTGTTTTCTAATGTTATCACTTCTTTAAATTTTCCCATCTACATTTATTCACTTCATCCACTTTCTCTCAGCGCACTTTAATCCCTTTTTTACTAGCATTTTTTCTGCATTCGCTATTTTTTATTTTATTTCTATTATAATTTGTATCGATTTCGATTACCGATTTCCAATTTCCGACTGCGCCATATTAAATAATGAACACGAGGTTTTTGTTAATGATAATTACTTTATTGATTGAAGAGCAAGTCCGGCTAGAATGCCAAGTGAATCGGAACTGCCGTCCTCGCTCTTGACTCGGTCAGTGCAAGTCATTTGTAGTCTAGTACAACATTATCTTATAATACGTTCAATGACTTTTACTCCTTCTACATCAACAATAACTTCCGAAGAAAAGTCTTCGAACGCGAATTCAAGAAAAAAAACCCGTATATAATCAAGGCTTGGTGTAAAACAATGAACAAAAAAAAAAAACATTAGCCAATGAGTTCAGTCTTTACAAAAATACTGATAACAAAATCACAAAATAATTAACCACTGTGGTGAAAGTTTTCTATAGGTATTCAAAAACTAGATTGGAATTATCATTAGAAGGACTTTAGCAGTGAGGGTTCTTGGATCCAACGATTTCAAAATTGAATAAATATCTTCTATTTTCTTTTAGATAAAATTGTATTAAACATCCAATTGAAACAAAAATCTTTTATCGACTGACAATTAGTTAAATTAAAAAGCAATGCTAATGTAACAACAAAACTACAAATCGAGAATACACTGTCAATACTGTAAATGTGTTCCGGCCACGATTGCGAAGTCACCTTGAGTCGCCGATGGCAAATGACAGGAAGAGTAGCCCGTTGTTAATTGTAAAATTTCCTTTTGCTAATGAGCAGCTGGAATTTCTGAAGAAAACTCGCCAGCATGGTACTTTAATGCTGAATAAGCTTAACTTGGGCTATTCAACTAATAGCCTGGTTTACGTTAATGAAAGCCTGAAGGCCCAACTATAATGCACGTAAGAAACGCACGTCAATCGACGTGCGTAAATTTCGCCAAACGCAAAACCGACTAATTGGTTTGCGTATTGGGAGAGACTTCAAAGTTTAAAATTATTAAAATGCTTCAATATTATTCATTGACTATTAAAACTAGGCTATTAATATTTGCATATTATTAATAATCGTGTTTATTTTCAATTATAATAAATTTCTCATCAAAATCGCTATCATGTATTTGAACCACAACATTTTCCATACTCTTTTTTCTTTAAAAACCACAAAACAACAACAAAAAATTAGCTTTCATCGATGTAACTACAAATCATCTCACAAAACTTACGTAGAGCGCGGTTCTTTTCCCATTTTTACGTTTAACGAAACTTAACGAAATAAAATATGACTGACGTACGTCCAATATGGCCGAACACATTAATTTCCATGAGAGCGCCGAGATGACGTGCGTTTCTTACGTGCATTATAGTTGGGCCTTAACGTCGAAAAACAGTGACATACTGCGGACGGAGCGGAACCTCCTTAATGGTGCGTCCACACTACGCGGGCTTCGGTCATACGCGCTTTTGCCTCTTTTTTCATGTAGAGTTTAATGGCTTTTTTTGTGATATTTTTAATGGCAAAGGCAGCACGACCAAACGGGACGGACAAAAGGCTGTGCTTAAAAAGGTACATTTTACGTCCACACAATACGGGCTTTTCAGAAACGCGTACGGCCTTTCATATGAAAATTGATTTGTTTTCTTAATTTGCTCACGATTTAAAGCTCATGCGCGCTTTTGGCTGAGGCCGTATAGCGAAAAGCGCGTGGGATTCAAGTCCGCATAGTGTGGACGGCCCATAAGAGGAATCTTGTCTCATCTGTTTTTACTCGTCGTGGCTTAGTTTATGTACAAATAGAAAAAAATAAGCGGGCCCAAATATTTACTTCGGCACTCGACCTGAATGAGGCAGCCAACTCTGCGTCAACTCCTGGATCACAGTGAAGAATTTTTGGAGCAGCTCCTCGCCACTGGGGTCATCAACAATCTATGCTTAATAATGATGATAGCTACTAGTATTTTTAAGTATTATTTTTTAATATTAAGGTTTAATAGATTTCCTCCTCACTGTGTTGTTTCTCTCTATCTTCTTTTTTTATTTTTTTCTTCCGCTTTCTTTTACATCTCTTCCCCTTCTTTTTTCCTCTGCTTTCTAGATGTTTTCCTTGTGGTTGCTTCTGTATTCTTGGTTGTGCGTTATGATAAAATTTATTTATGAATCCTTCTAATCGGGCGTGCAATGTGGGAATGCTACTCAATCCCAGCGGGAAATATATTCAGCGCTCCTAAAAAGATTAGCTTTAGAGCGCTTCTCTTCCACTTCTAAATGGATGCAGGTTGCTGCAAGCGAGAGGTTCGTTTTTTCCCGGAAATGAATGCGTCATACAATTGTTAGAAATTGCGTGAATTGTGAAATTCTCTCGTGTAGATAGAATGCGTAAATCTTTAGTTTTGTGCTTGAAGTGAAACAGAGAAGTGCTCGTGAAAATAACTTATTCAGGTAAGGAAGCAATCTAATAATTTATTTATTTATTTAATTGATTAAGATAGATAGAAATAAATATAATTAATTGAATTTAAGTACTAAATAAATAAAATTTAAAGACTAATAACATTATGAAAGTGGTTCAATCGATTAGATTTTCTATTTTTTCTGAAAGTTTATTAAATTTGCTTGTGTATAACATAAACGTTTTTCAAAATTTTCTATTAGTTATCAATTTCAAAATGAGTAAAAAAATTGGAGGAATTAGCAAGCGTCACATGAGACGTTTAATTCAAAAAGAGAGAAACGCTATCTCGTGTATGAATGAAGTTTCTGGGCCTTCAAATCCACTTGAAATAGATCAGGATGAGGCAAGACATGAAAATTTTAATTTTCCTAATATTGAGATATGTGCTGACGCATTATTTATTAATCAGAGCGATAATCAAAATGAATGTTTGGTAAATGAATTAAAAGAATGGTGCGTAAAGCATAAAGTAACAAGAAATTGTTGTGAGGATATTTTAAAAATATTACAAAAAGCTGGCATGAAAGTACCAACCTCAATGAAAACTTTATTAGAAATAAAAAATAAACCTATCGATACTATTGCAATACGTCCAGGTAGATATTTTCATTTCGGTGTAGAAAAGGCTTTACAATTGTTAAATTTGAAAATTTCGGAAGCAACAACCAATCTATTTCTCGATATAGGCATTGATGGATTACCCCTTTTTAAGAGCTCTAAAACGACACTATGGCCTATTGTAGGCTCCATATCTAATTGTTTAGCAAATAAGCCATTTTTAATAGGTGCGTATGTGGGTAATCGAAAACCAGAAAAAATAAACGAATTCTTATTTGAATTTGTGAAAGAAATAAAACGGTTAAATGTCGATGGTGTTTTAATAGATGGGAAACTTATATTCCCCAAAATCAGAATTTTGGTAGCTGATGCTCCGGCAAGGGCCTTTATAACTGGCACTGTTGGACATACTTCCAGCAGTGGATGTTCGAAATGCACCCAAACAGCAAAAAAGATTAATAATAGATTGACGTACAGTTCATCAATATCAGCCTTACGTACCGATGAGGATTTTAAAAGTAGGAAAGATAAAACTCACCATGTTCAGTATTTTTTAGAAAACATAAATATCCTAGAGGAAATTAATGTGAACATGGTTAGTCAAGTGCCTATAGATGTTATGCATCTAATAGATTTAGGAGTGGGGAAAAAAATTATATATAATATATGGTCAGGTAGTCATTTAAGAAAAAAATTAAGCAGTACAGAGAAAGAACGTTTAAATAATAAATTACTTTCATTACAAAGTTATATCCCAAAAGAATTTAGTCGCAAACCTAGAAGCATGGACGAAATTAGCAGATGGAAGGCGATTGAGTTTCGTCAACTGCTTTTATATACAGGCATTGTGATTTTTAAAAATGTTATAGATGAAGAGTTATATTCGCACTTTTTATTGCTCCATGCCGCTTATAGACTGGTTTCGTGTCCTAAAAATTGTCAAGGAAATTTGAATACTGTACAGGAAATGCTGGAAACATTTGTTTATAATTTCAAATTTCTTTATAGCGAAGAAAAATTAAGCTACAATGTCCACAATGTAATGCATTTAGCAGATTGTGTAAAATTATATGGAAATGTCGATAGCTTTTCAGCATATAAATTCGAAAATTATTTGCAGCTTTTAAAAAAAAATGTTCGGAGCCCTACTAAAATCTTGGAACAAATTTACAATAGAACGATAGAAATGACTAAATACATTTCAAATAAAAATTGCTCAGAAGCAAAAATAGGCATGAAAAATCTAATGAATAGAAAAACAGAAATAACTACTAACTCAATATACAAAAATTATTATTTTAACACATTCCTCTTGAGCAGCTCATCGCCAGACAACTACTGTTACATTAAACCCTTAGTTCCAATAAAAATAAAAGGGTTTTCAAAAAACTCTGACAATGAAGAAATTATCATCGGTCTTCGATTTTTAGTAGTTGGTAATTATTTTTCTGAACCCTTAAACTCATCGCAAGCTTTGGGCATAACATTCGTGGAAAACCTTAGCGATAGAGAAGAAGAATTCAAAATTACAGACGTTCTTTGCAAATCCGTATGCTTGCCTTTCGAGGGTGGTTATGTATTTCTTCCCATCCTCCATCAGTGTGTTTCTTAAGGTTCTATATTAAAAACAATTGATTTCATAAAATAAAAATAAGTAACTTTGTATCTTATAGCACAATGCAACCAATGAAGAGGAACTTTGAGGCAACCCCTGTATTACGTTGCAACGCAACCGTGGGACAGGAAAACAAGGAAAATATTGGTAAATGAAATACAATAATTTAATTTTAAAATAAAAACTACAAGTATTGTACATATTACACATATTTTCAGATTTTTATCTACAAAATAATGAAAATTATCTGAAAAAACGATGTGAGGAGCTAGGTAAGGGAACATTCCTCGACTATTATTCATTTAATGACTACATATATTTTTTAGAAAATGAAAATAAAAGACTAAAAGTGGAAAATAAAAAAATGGAAAACGTGGAAATACATTACACCAGATGAATAACATTTTAACAAAACATACAGTGTTTTTAGAGCGACTGATGACCAAGCTCTTTCCTTTGCAAAATATGTTAAATATATTTCCGATACAGAATATGGAAGCCCTAGAGAAGGTTGAAAAAGAATTAAGTAATATTCCTGAATCTGAAATGGTAAGAATTTTCAATAATTAAATATCTTTACAAAATTAGGAATCTCAACTAATTTATGGTTATTATGTTATGTTATTATGATGCCATTATGTTACCAAAATTAATTCATAATTATTATTTTATTACACAACTTTATTACACAATTATTTATTTACACAACTATTTATTTTCTTCGCAGATCACCTATATTCGACAAATTGTGGGACGTTCCCCCATATCAAAATGCCTTCACCTATTTTTTGCACCAGAATTTATATTGGAAATAAAGGTTGCCATCAAAAATACGGAGTTATTCAGTAAATTTGTTTTCAGTAAGTGAAAGTTGCCTTTTATTGCCAATAATTGTATCTTCTAATTTTATATTTAATTAACAGATGCAGTAAAAAACGAAAACTATGGATATTACAACTATGAAAAGGATATGAGGGTTGGTTTTCGAACCGCTAAAAATAAATGCTATAAAAATAAAATCAAGGCAAAAAACCAAAATGCACCCAGTTCCTCCTCCACATCATAAAATGTGATTATTACTTTAATTAATTAAGGATAAAAATATTTTATGTGCAAATGAAAAATGTTTATTTTTATAAAAAGGAATTTTTTTATTTATAATAATTTTAAGTCATTATTTATATATTAATGAAACAATAAAAAGACTTATTTTCATTGCATTATTAATTTTTATTAATTTTTCCCGTTTTTAATTAACATCTCTTTTGGGCTGCCGAATTTTCAATTAATTTAAACCTTTATTCTTAGAATTTATGAGAGAAATAATTGGCTAGTGCAGATTGTGAGATCCGTTTAGAGTGCGTCAGATGCGCTCTGAAATAGGCTGCTCAGAAGCGCATCTTTCCTAGGACATGTCTATGTTAAAAAGCAATGAGTCGTCATGCTAATGTGATGCGCTCTGTGCTCCAAAGGAAGCGCACCAATAGGGCTGTTGATGCGCAACTTTTCCCGCTGGGATATTCTCTGTTCCTCCACTTCAGGGCTGAATATATGCACTATGAATGCGAGGAGCTTAAAAAACAAAATGGACGAGCTTAGGTATATGTGCGACCGTACTAATACATGTTCTGCTAGTAAGTGAGACTTGGCTTAAACCTGAAGTCCCTTCCTCTTTTGTTTCCCTATCTGGCTTTTCGTTGCATCGCAATGATCGTGTTGGTCGTACTGGTGGTGGGGTTGCCATATATGTATCCTTTATGCTTCTATCTAGAGTTGTTGGTAAATCTAGTGGCTCTCAATTTGAGTTCATTGCTGTTGAGATAAAATCTAAATATGATAAGTGTGTTGTCGTCAATGTATACTGTCCCCCTAATATATTTAAACCCGATATTGCTGTTGAGTTCCACAACTTTGTTTCACGCTTCTCTGTTCATTATGAAAATATAATGGTTGCTGGGGACTTTAATGTTAATTTGCTTAGGGACAATTCACGTGCAAACTCGCTTAGATTTTTTCTCCATCTTTGGACTTACATATTCTTAATCGTCTTCCTACTTTTCTGAATTGCTGTAATCCTTCCCTACTTGATTTTCTATCTACTACCTCTATTGATTCAGTGTTAAAACACAACCAAATTTCTCCCCTAGCTTCCTCGATCATGATATTCTCTTTCTCTCCATTCGTTTTACCTTTCGCCAGTCTTCCATGCATTCGTCATTATCTTATCGCGATTATAAGAACATCAATTTCAATCGGCTTTCGGAACTAGCCTCTTCTGTGCCTTGGGGCGATATATACGAGTATAACACTACCTGTGTTGACACTAAAGTCGATCTCCTGACCTCTTTTATTCGATCTCTCTATGATCGGTGTGTTCCCTTGGTTACTAGAAGGTGCAAACTGTCTTCACCTTGTCCTTGGTTTTCGAGTGAAATCCGCGACTTGATAATGCAGCGCGAGTCCATGTACAGACGTTATCGCAGGACTAAGATCCCTGGCTACCTAAGCGAATACAAAAAGCTTCGTAATCTCATCACTAGTAAGGTTATCTCCGCTAAGCGCGAGTATTACTCCTGCAAACTTGACCCTGCTTTAAAATTAAACAACTGTGGCATAATCTTCGTTCTTTAAGTATTCATGCTTCTGTGCCTATACCTTTTAATACTGATGTAAATCGTCTGAATGCATCTTTCATCCAACGTCCTCCTGATCCTATCTCTTCCACCTCTTCTAATTCTGTCTCTTTTGATTCTCTTAGTTCTGATGGCTTTAGCTTCCGATGTGTGGACTCATCCGAAGTTCTTAAAATATTGCTGTCCATCTCCTCCAACAGCGTTGGATTTGATGGAATTTCTCCTCGCTTTATCAAGCTTCTCTCCCCCCTAATTGTGGAAACTATAATACACATTTTTAATTACTGCCTTACAATTTCCCAAGTTCCCTTGCTATGGAAAAAAGCCATAGTAATTCCATTACCTAAAAAATCCTCTCCCTCTGACATATCCGATTTTCGCCCTATAAGTATTCATGTCCTCCCAATCGGATTGAATCCTGTATTTCTGATCTCAATAATTTCTTATGCCTGATAAATGAATGGAGCTCTTCCAATTTCCTTAAACTTAATCCTAATAAATTCCAAGTACTCATTCTTAGTCGTCGCTCTCTTTCTCTAGACAATATTCCAATCATATCACTTAATAATGTTTCTCTTCCCGTTGTTGACTGTATTAATAATCTTGGTATTGCCATTAATTCTAAACTATCCTGCTGCAACCATATCTCACTCATGCTTTCCAAAATCTATGGCACGTTACGGAGACTTAGGCTTTATGGTAGCCTTTTATCATCGTTGTTAAAGTTCTTATTGTTCCCCACTTCCTCTATGGCTCCCTTGTATATATATCCCTTGATGCATCTTGTCGTCAACGTCTATCAGTCGTATTTAATGATTGTTTAAGGTTCATTTTTCACTTGCGCAGATCAGATCATGTGTCTGGTGTACGAAACTCCCTACTTGGCTGCGACCTCTTCTGTTTTGTTGATGTCGCTCGCTGCATTGGTCCTAGTGCATAAAGTTCTCCACACGAAATGTCCCTCTTACCTCTCAGAATTCCTCCTTCCTCTGCAATCCATGCGTTCGATTAAATTTCGTATTCCTGTACATTATTCGCTAATGGGTAGCCGTTCCTTCTTTGTACATTCGATTAGACTTTGGAACAACCTTTCTAGCAATATTCAAAGAATAGGCACAGCCAAGACTTTCAGAAAGCAAGCATCTCTCTTTCTATCTCCCTCTACTTCTCTTTAGTATTTTCGGTCTTTTTCTATCTCCTGCACTTTTCCTTTCTTGGTCCTTACTCCTGCATTATTCCTTCTTTCTCGTCCCGTCCCTCTCATAGTTTATTAAGGTTAGGTTAGTCTGTATATTATGTAGTTAAATTTTTTTTCTTTCTTTCTTATATGTACTCTAAAAGATGTAAATCTTGTGTACTTTCCTGTTAATATAATAAAATAAATAAATAAATAAATACGAAACGAAATAATATCGCACATCGATATGCTTTGATCGGCCCGAGAATTTCTCCTCTTCAATTAGCCTCAAGCAACTCGAACGAATTCAGTGTGGCTCAGTCTATAGTGTTTCTAATAAAATTTGTTACATTTCGAAGGACAGCAAAGATTCGTGCTAGGTGTACAACGAACGCGCCAGCCAACTTTTTCGCGGTTGATAATACTTTATTGTGTTTTAAATAAAAATTGGCAGTTGTATAATTTCTTTGAATTCGTTCGTAAATGCACGTGTTTAATTATTTCATGCTATTAACGATTCATCTTGACTAATCCATATCACTTCTTTTTGTAATAAGTGTGTTTTAAACTCTCCCAATAAATAATTTCCGCGCCCACGAACTTCTAATTCACATTTTTAAAGTTGTTTTGGTGGGATATCACTCTTTTTTGTTTTAATACATTCTAAAATAAAAAATAAATAATCTTCTGTATAAAGAAATATTATGTATTTAATTGTTCATTATATTTTTTTATTTATTTTATAAGTAGGTAATAACAAAATAACAAAATGCAGGAATTCAAATTAATATTATTGCCCTTTAAAAAAAAACATAAGCTCCTTTCGAGTTTCTCGGCCAAGATTTTTTCTGCACTATGGAATCATTGATCCATAACCAGCTCGATTTTTGTTTCAACATGCTGATGTAATGACCTTGTTCGAGTGTTCTTGTATGGAATATAGCACTAATCCTATATGCAATTTTGCAGAAGTGACAGCTTTGATATCGCATTGCTTAATTTTAATAAACTTTTTATTTTTCAGTTCGAATAATTTCAGTCGTATTATGAGAACAGGTGCTACCGAAATCATTTCCGATTTACGAATGTTTTGAGTGTACGAACAATTTTTACATTGACCACTCAAGGTTTCTCGTTTTCCAAATTCATGATACAATGAAATGTTACCTAAAAATAGAATTTTATTTATTGAAAACTTACAAATTATTGTTGTACCGGGATACTAATGTTTCTTCTCTTATTTTATCTGAATATAGCAGCTTCCACCTAAAAAATGCGAAAGTATTCCTAAAAAAGACGAATGTATTAAATGCAAACTTATAACTTCTTACTTTACCAGGATTTGAGTAAGATAACTCAAAAGTCTTCTCTTTTATTAAATAAGATCTCTCAAATATCTTCACTTTTAAATCTTCTCACGATATAACTGAAATTACGTAATGTTTTCACCTAAAAATTGAATTTATTGAAAACTTATAAATTATTATTGTACCGGAATTCAAATATATATATTATTTTTTTTTATAAAAAATGAATATGATTATACAAACATTATAACAGCTACCCCTAAAAATTTCGAATCTCAATACTCCTCACTCTCATAATCTTCTCAAGATATATCGTAGTATTTTCACCAAAAAATTAAATATTATTTATAGAAAATATAAAAATTATAATTTTAATAGGATACGGAAGTTTTCACGTAAATGTTGTCGCCTTACGGGTATTTATGGGTCCGATATGTACCCACAGACAGCTAAATGTTTAAACTTCAACGAATATTTGATATTTTTAGAAATAAATTACAATTACACAATCGGCAAAAGTAGTAACAAGTATGTCAAATCGTGATTTGAAATTGTGCTGTACATTTGTACTATGGACTACATTTCATATGTTTTTTAATATTTGTTACCTAGCGCTATCATACACCATAGTTGCCACTAATTATTTATTTGAACACTTTTTGCTAATCATCGAATGACATCTGGCATCAACAGTGCGAGTAAAAATTTGTCGAATAACTAGTAACGATATATTGAGTATTCTATATTGCTTATTAAGTTCTACTTATCATTCCCTTTCATTTGATACCCTTGTCGAGGGGTATGTTAAGAAAATGGTAATCCGCCCTCTTCCGCCCGCCCTCCTTTTGAGATGACCGCCGTGGATCAAACAGTATATTAAGTATATTATATCGCTTATGGTATTCTAATTGTGTTACCCTTTCAATTGACACCCAATTCGAGGGAGTGGTAAAGAAAAGGTAATCTGCCCTCTTGAGATGGTCGCCATGGATTTTACGACATAGCTTATTGTATTCTACTTATCATACCCTTTCATTTGATACTCATTTCGAGGGGGTTGTGAAGAAATCGTAGTCCGCCCTCTTGAGACGGCCGCCATGGATATAAAGACATAGCTTATTGTATTCTGCTTATCATACCCTTTCATTTGATACCCATGTCGAGGGGGTTGTGAAGAAAATGGTAATGCGTCCTCTTGAGGTGGCCTCGGTGGATCCAACTATTTATTGAGTATACTACATTGTTTATTGTATTCTACTTATCATACCCTTTCATTTGATTCCCATGTCGAGGGGGTTGTGAAGAAATCGTAGTCCGCCCTCTTGAGACGGCCGCCATGGATATAAAGACATAGCTTATTGTATTCTACTTATCATACCCTTTCATTTGATACTCATGTCGTGGGGTTTGTGAAGAAAATGGTAATGCGTCCTCTTGAGGTGGCCTCAGTGGATCTAACTATTTATTGAGTATACTATATTGCTTATTGTATTCTACTTATCATACCCTTTCATTTGATACCCATGTCGAGGTGGTGGTGAATAAATGGTAGTCCACCCTCTTGAAACGGCCGCCATGGATATAAAGACATAGCTTATTGTACTCTACTTATCATACCCTTTCATTTGATACCCATGTCGAGGGGGTTGTGGGGAAAATGGTAATCCGCCCTCTTGAGTGACCGCCGTGGATCTAACCAGTTATTGAGTATACTATATTGCTTATTGTCTTCTACTTAAGATACCCTTTCAATTGATACCTATGTCTAGGTGGAGGTGAAGAACTGGTAGTCCACCCTCTTGAGACGGCCGCCATGGATATAAAGACATAGCTTATTGTACTCTACTTATCATACCCTTTCATTTGATACCCATGTCGAGGGGGTTGTGAAGAAAATGGTAATCCGCCCTCTTGAGATGACCGCCGTGGATCTAACCAGTTATTGAGTATACTATATTGCTTATTGTCTTCTACTTAAGATACCCTTTCAATTGATACCTATGTCGAGGTGGTGGTGAAGAAATGGTAGTCCACCCTCTTGAGACGGCCGCCATGGATATAAAGACATAGCTTATTGTACTCTACTTATCATACCCTTTCATTTGATACCCATGTCGTGGGGTTTGTGAAGAAAATGGTAATGCGTCCTCTTGAGGTGGCCTCGGTGGATCTAACTATTTATTGAGTATACTATATTGCTTATTGTATTCTACTTATCATACCCTTTCATTTGATACCCATGTCGAGGGGGTTGTGAAGAAAATGGTAATCCGCCCTCTTGAGATGACAGCCATGGATCTAACCAGATATTGAGTATATTATATCGCTTATTGTATTCTACTTATGATACCCTTTCTATTGATACCTATGTCGAGGTGGTGGTGAAGAAATGGTAGTCCACCCTCTTGAGACGGCCGCCATGGATATAAAGACATAGCTTATTGTACTCTACTTATCATACCCTTTCATTTGATACCCATGTCGAGGGGGTTGTGAAGAAAATGGTAATCCGCCCTCTAGAGACGCGTACCATGCGTACACTTTTTGTTAATCATCGAAAAGATTGGGAATGCTATTTGACATCAACAGTGCTGGATTTGACTAACTTGTAACGAATATGTCATATTTTTAGAAATAAATTACGATCGGTATTTCAAAATTTTACTGTACATTTGTACTGTGAACTACATGTTTTTTATAGTACCTAACGCAATCTGATACCATAGTTGCGACTAACCACTTTACATGAATACATTTTGTTAATCATCTAATGCCATCTGGCGAGTAAACATTTTTCGACTAACTAGTAGCACCATCTCATTTATTGAGCAATTGAAATAACTTAGAGCGCCATCTGACAGAATAATTTTTAGTACCCTCTTTTTTAGACTGAAGGAGAAGAAAAAAGTTCGATTTAAAATGTAAAAAATGTAAAAATAAAGAAACCGAAGAATGATAGGAGAAAAAACTCATGGAATAATAAATTATTTATATTTTGGTTATCGGTTACAAATGAAAACTTTCTTATATTGCTTATAAAAAGGTCATAAATCGCATAATTTTATAAAACTAGTGGGATGTTGTGCCTAGAGACTAGCCACTAATTACGCTTTTTCATGGTATTCTTTCTGTTGAATAACACTTCAGACTGGATGACAATATATTAAGTGGAGATTGATCCGCACTCACTTCCAACTCCCCGGATCTGGGAAACGAGGCCAATAGTTCGAATGTGTCAAATTGAAAAAAAAAAAAAAAAAACATTACACATGTAAACACTATATAAAACGAATCTAAACATTTTTCTTTGGATTGGAGGCAAATCTAATGTGATGCACTTTGCACAACAGAATTAGGTGTATTATTTTACTTAAACATACATGTCTTATTGTTAAAAATTCGGCTTACCGCACCTTTTGTATTAATTTACACTTCAATGTAACTTTTTTTTTATTTTTAAAGAAAAAATCACGCACGCACTTCACTTTTCTTTAAATGTAGAACATCTACTGAAAAACATAGGCACCTGTTTATCCATAGCATATATGCACGTGCACGCACACAAGTACCCCCACCTCGCAATGAGACCAACACCAATATTTACCCGCCAAAAATTTGAAAGAATTGATATATTTTAATTGCACCCCATCTATGACAAAGAATAGTGAACACCATCTATGGCAATATTACATTACTCTTCGTTTTACCTATGATTATCAATTTCCAGAAAATATACAAAATACATTTCATAAATAATAGAAAATCTGTTGTCATAATTCAGTTGTTTACTTTCTTCGAAACTTTATATATATCTAGCATTGGAATGTACCTTTTTACGTAAGCATGAATAAATATGTTTATTGCCACATTCCTACAAGTTAGTGTTTGGAGTAATGGGAAGGCGCTAGATTGGGGTAGGAAAGGGCCCGGGTTCGATTCTTGATGAATTTGAGTACTCTTTTTTAGCTACGACGATTTATTGTAGTATAATAAACTAAGCGTGCGTTGATGGTGAAATCTCAAAGCGGCGACTAATTAAAACCTTTGGTACATATTTCTATAATAAGCTAAATAAGCCAAATCCGTTCTTAACTAAAACTTTTATTCCACGTTGCATTGATTTAATTATTGTCAAAATGCTGTATCCTAGTTTGGCCATGGAGATTCATAGATATCACACTGACCAACGCTATATATAATTAATCTGGAAAGGCTTTTGTTAAAGGCTAATGTAGGTTATAAGTTGTGAGACTGCGTAATCTAAAACTTAACAAAGTATTTAACAACACTACAATATAATCATCATAGCTTAAAAAAAGAAATCAAATGTAAACAATAAATTCTTTGATTCTTCACCCACGTCATGGTATATTTCTTTATACAATATAAACAATAGTTTTTGAGCAGCAAATAAAAACTATATGCCATAATTTCGTTATCATCGGTTTTTGTTCTGGAAGCAAATTTAGAGACGTATTCATGTCAAAAACTTGTTTCATATGAAACAAAATCCCCGAACTAAATTAAAAAAAAAAATATTATGACGAAAAAAAAGCACCGCGAGCCGAAGGATCGAACTCGCAGCCCCACAGACGAGGGACTTTCCCTAGCCCTTTATAGTCCATGGAATGTACTTTAACATTGCAAAAATGCAGGGCAAGGTTTTATTTTTGGGATGTGTAGGGGGGATCAGTGTGAGCTTAAGTTTGAGTTTTCGGGATTCTAACCCCCCCCCCCCATTTGGCCGCCATCTTGGAAAACGTATGCAAATGGTTTTTCCACTATATCTCCGAAACGGCGCATCTTACCGGAAATTTGCAAGGACACTTTTTGTTTAGAATTAAATAATCTACAATTTATTACTTGGAAATTTTGTGGTAAAATGAATAATTAAGAAGTTATAAGCCTTAGAACACAAAAATTAGTCACAATATTTTCTTTAAAGGCTCTTTTTTGTTGTTTAAATATACAGTGCAGTCGCGATAGTTTCAACTAATTAAAACCGGGGTGGTTGAAATTATCAAAATAGTTGAAATAATCAAGGCAGTGTGTTTAATATTTCTGACTTATTTAAACACTCAATTTTAACAAAAGTAACAATAATTCAGTTTTTATTGAAAAATAGGAACAATAATTATTTGATATATGTCATTTGAAGTGACATTTATAATTTAATTTTTTTGAAAAAATGTATTAATTTTTAGTTACTTTAAACTATGCTCGGCTTGCTTGTTTATTGCCATATTTCGGAGTTCTCGCAGTGTTTCGATTTTATCCGGTGGAGCTGAGTTTTGCGTAGCCCATTGCAAGCCTTTATTAAAAATTTGTATGGCTTCTTCGTCTTTGACAGCTGGTGTATTATCCATAATTTCATCTGTTATGGAATCATCTTCTAAATACACTACTTCCCTCTCCAGTAACCAATTTCTAACTTCATTTTCGTCGAAAATTTCTCCTGGAGTTATTCGACTTAAAAGGTCATTAATGGACACTATATTGCTCCGTGCTGACTGCATTTGTAATTCTATGATTTGCAAAGGTATATCATCTTCAGAAGTAAAGCCATCTTCCTTGCTCAATATGTTTTTCCAACAATTTATGCTTTTAGCGCCCACATACACATAACTGCATAGTTCCGTTAACTTTTGAAGCCGAAATATTTTTAAGTTGAAATTACTGAGGTAACACTCTGACCATCAATTGAAATTACAGAGTATATAATACAATAATTCTAAGGGTGAAATAATCAAAGGTTAAAACGACCACATGTTGAAACTATCGCGACTGTACTGTACTTCTAGTTGAAATTTCCAGACCATTTTCTCAGTTTTTGATCTTTTGACCAAGAGCTACATTTTGAGATATTTTCCAAGTCTGTAGCTGCAGTACTTTCAGAGATGAAAGTAGGCTTCAGACGGACAGACGGACAGAGCCTCTGTATATACTTTTTTTTTTTTTGAAAAAGCTAAAAAATACCTTGTTTTCTATGTTTAGGTGTAAATAAGGCATTAGCTGTTTGCCCTTACGAACTCGGCAAACTACCGCTTGCCTTGATTGAAATAACATTTTCCTCTTCTTGTTGATCTAATTTCCAGCTGCTCTCTTTATCGATAAACTTCACATCTCGACTCACGATGACTTTTCCTGTTGATGGCGCGAAACACCTGTATGCCTTTGAAGCCATATCATATCCAACGAGAATTGTTGTAATTGCCTCTGGATCGAGTTTTCGTCTTCTTTCGTCTGGCACGTGCGTGTAACATTTTGAACCAAAAAGTTTGAAATATCCAACACTTGGCTTTTTGTTAAACCAACTCTCATACGGCGTTTTCTCAATATCCCTTGCCGGTAAACGATTCTGTATGTAATTGGTCATAGTGATTGCTTCACCCCAAAACTTGCATTCAAGATTGGCATCTATTAACATACACCTAGCCATTTCCACTAGAGTACGTTTCTTCCTTTCCGCCATAACACCATTTTGTTGTGGGGTATATGGGGCTGTTCTTTGAAACTGGATACCATTTTCCTGTAAATACCTCACAAAATGCACACCAATGTACTCACCTCCCCTATCAGTACGAATTACCTTTGGTTTTCTTTCAAACATAGTTAAACATAAATTTACAAATTCGTTAAACTTTTCAAAAACTTCGGAATTATTCACTATTAAATAAATTATTGTATATCTTGAGAAGTCGTCAATAAAAGTAAGCATATATCTTTTTCCTGATGGTGTACTTGTTTGCATGGGTCCACAGATATCCGAATGTATCAAACTCAGCACTTCAGTTGCACGATTCTTTGATTTCTGTGGAAATTTAATTCGTGTCATTTTTCCTTACCTCCTGAGCCTCCTGTACCTGTACGTCCTGATTTAGTTCCAAAATCAACACAAACCGTTCCTTCACCAATTGCTTTACCAACTATGTGGCAAGTAGCTCCTGAATCGATTATCCATCCTCCGTCAATCATCGATGTTATAATTAGATACTCGGTCATAGCACCATTAATGCTACACTTCGTTCAATTTGCCTTTTGTGATTTACCACTTTTCTTTTTCAACCATTCCTTATACTTTCCACAATTCTTTTTCAAATGGCCTGTACCTTTGCAAAAATAACAACTTATTTCCTTTTTAGTAATTGGAGCACCGACACGTAACGCAACTTCTTCTTTAGTTTCTTGTCCCTTTTCTTTACGACGTCTATATTCTGCGATCACTTTTAAACAAACTGTTGATGCCAATAATTCTTCACTGCGAGATTCTAAAGCAGTTATTAGCCCATCATAGCTTTCTGGTAATGAACCAAGTAATGCAGAAGTTAAAATAAAATCTGGCCTAATGTCCATATCGAAACTAGCAATCTTTGAAACAATTCGTTCTTTCTTCCTACGTGAGCTTTAACGTCACCATCATCACTAACGCGTTGAGTAATCATTTGTCTCATAAAGAACAAACGATTATTCGGAGAATCCTTTTCATGAAATCCCTTCAGTTTGTCCCATCAATCCTTTGCCGATGTACAGTTCCTTATGTGTTGGATTTAGTCGTCTTCAACTGATAAAGCTTTTGTTGAATGACCCTGTTCATCATATCCAGTCCATGTGACTGTCACTGGATTCGGTTTTTCATCTCTGATCTCGCTCCAAACACCTTTCTCTATCAAAAACATCTTCATTTTGTATCGCCAATTGAAATAATTTGCATTATTCAATTTTCCAAGCGTATACTTCGTTTCAGATGTCATACCTTTCGTCTTTATGATATATGTATGTACTGTCTTCCTATTAGAAGATTTAATATAAATTTAATTGAAATAATTGTTACCACGCGAGTAGCCCATAACCTATTAGAAGGACTTTAGCAGTGAGGGATTTTGGATCCAACGATTTCAAAATTAAACTAGTTGGGATGTGGGTTCGACCCTTTCGGTCCACACGATCAACTTCCCAGTATGATGGAAGGAAGCTCTTTGAAATGACGATAAGAATGGTAAATCCGAAAGGCTTTTCTAAAGAACTTTTTTTTGTTGAACAGCAGCAAACAAACATGTCCCTGGCACTTCGTTCGCTCCACTATAAAGAGAATTCATTTTGAGCGTGTTGACGCGCTGATGATAAACTGCAATGGTAAAAACATAATTTTCAATTCGAACGATTTCAGGAGATAGAACCAAAATTAATCAATGTAACGGATTTGTCAAACTTGTCCGAAAAGGCCAAACTGTAATCACTGGAAATCCCGCGATGAACTCAATTCCCAAAACTGTAGGACATGGAAAGCAATCCTCCGTTCAAACAGTTCTGAACTAAAGTTTGAAAATTTCGTCATGTTTGTAATGGTTAACGTATTTGTTGAATGGTTTTTAAAGAAAACTCGGATTTTGACGCGTGATGACTCTTTGGGAAGCTATTGCTCGGCTGAATCCATAAAAGTGAACTTCATTTTGAACGGATGTCATTCCAACGCTTCGATGGGCACCTCAATGAAGTCAATATCATTTTTGGTTTGCGTTCTATCGAGCATGTACAAAAATCACTTACGCCCTTTAAATATAGATACCGCTTGATCGAATTTTATGAAAATCTTTTCAAAGCGTACTTTCGGTAATACGCTACGATCAGCACCTCTAAGAAGTCGGTATCATGGTTGGTTCGTGCTACATATATCGTGCATGTACAAAAAATCCTTTACGTCGCTTAAACAATAACTTCCTACACTGGGAAGTTAATAAATACCTTCTATTTTCTTTTAGATAAAGTTGTATTAAACATCCAATTGAAACAAAAATCTTTTATCGATCCTGTCAACAAAAAAAGAAACTTTTACTATCACCAATACTTATACATTAATGTTATATAATTCCATGAAAATAAAGTTAACCTGGGGCTCTGTCCCCTCTAAATTATGAAATGTAAAAAAACTAAAGGAACAATAATAAAATTAACTTCAAAACCAAAAATAAATTATTTAGCTTTCCAAAATCAATATTTTTGCTTATCAATCCATTCGATGATGTCCCTGGTAATTGGACCCGATCATCTTCCTAATGTGGAATCTCTTACTATGGCCGATTTTCATCTGACGCCACTTAATAACTAGATTACCTTACGAGTATACTTATGTTCACGACCCCGTATCACCAAACAGATCTTGTGGTCGTCCTCCTTCACCTACCGCGGCAAATTTCGGGCAACTGTTACAGGGGCTCCTCAGAACAGCTCCGTCCAGATCCCTTCTTATCCAAATTCGGATTACCAACAGAGGTGCTCCCGCCGGTTTTCTATTAGGAATATCTTCCTGAGCCAAAATTTTGTACCACCTTTATGTTCTCAATACCAATAATCGTTCTTCTAACAGGATATCTTCACCAGCATATAGCGTATGTACCCAAGACTTTTTCTTTTTTTCAGCTCCAGACAAAATCCAACTTTTTTTTCTTCAAAAAAAAAAAAAAAAAAAAAAAAAAAAAAATGTTTCCAAAAAAAACTTTTTCAGTCTTCCTATATCAGCAATCAAATTCGACTCCCCTGTTTTTTTCCGATTTTTTGACTAACTTTTTTTTAAATTTTTCCCAGTCAAAAAAAAAAATGTTTGTCCAGAGGATAACGGGTGATTTTTTTATTATTATTACTAATGGGTGATTTTATTAAGACTGACGTTGCAGGATTACCCGGGCTATCCAATCACTGCGGTGTGTACCAAGCGAAATTTTTAGCCATACATGAGGCTGTTTTTCTACTCAACCAGCAAGGCTACAGGAACCAAATATTACATCTTCTCGTACAGTCAGGCGACTCTGCAGGTCCTGCGCTCTTGCACTAATAGCCCTAGAGCTACATATCTCTGGATTCCGCAGATCTCTTAACGAGGTGGCTCAGCAGCTCAGGACCCTCCACGTAATACCTGGTCACCGAAATATGGAGGGAAACTGTAAAGCTAGGCTAGGAAAAGCTCGCTAGCCACTCTCCTGTTTGGAAAGGAAGCCTCGATAGTAGGGAAGCATGCGGGCCCCATTGGTCTCGTGACCTACGATTTCTGCAGAAGCTGTACTAATCTGGGCAAGGAGGAAAGTGTACGAAACTTTCTCTGTCACTGCCCAGCCATAAGCAGAAGAAAACTAATTACTTTTGGTAAACGCTTCCTACACTGATAGAAAAATTGTCTTGATTCCAGCAATTCCATAGTATTCGTTTCGTTGTGTTGAGTAGACAAATTTTCAGTCTTAACATGCTGTGTCAGAGTAAGACACTAGAAATTCTTGAACCAAGCATTCTTCGCTCAATACTTATATTTTTCGACCAAGATACCTATGTCTTTTTCGAAATAAGATTTTTTAATTTTTACTCAAGAAACTAAATATTTTTTATTTCAAAACAAAATTTTTATTAAATCAAGACACGATGAAGTTTTAATTCGAGAATATTTATTGAGGCAATTCACTACTTTATTAAGTGGAAATATTGTAGTTAATTTGGCACTGGCATATGATCATTAGAAAAAATATGAGGCGTTATTCAAAACAGCCGTCACGAAAATTAATTTTCTTGCTTCAAGAATTTGATATTCTTTGACTAAGAAGTTGAGTTGCTTAAATTAAATAAAATAAATGGTTAAAAAAAATTTAAAAAAAAAATCTTTTCATTGACTAAAAAATGTACTGAAAAGTAAAAAATAAAAAATATTTTAAAGAAAGCGTGAAATTTCAATTTTAATGAAAAAGTTAATTAAAAGAATGGCGCATTTTTCATCAAAAATTGAAAATATAACTGTAAATAGCGTGAGATTTACAATAACCCTCAATTTTTTGCTTTGTTAATTTCAAATTCTAACAAAATTTTTTGATGAAAAATGCGCCATTCTTTTAATAAACTTTTTCATTAAAATTGAAATTTCACGCTTTCTTTAAAATATTTTTTATTTTTTACTTTTCAGTACATTTTTTAGTTAATGAAAAGAATTTTTTTTAAAAAATTTTTTTAACCATTTATTTTATTTTCTACTTTTTAGTTTATTATATGTATTCCGCCATTTTATGATGGCAATTCTATTAGATTTAAAATTACGTCACACAGTTTACTGTATTCATTTGATACTCATGTCGTGGGCTCGGTGGAACATAATTGCAAAAACGGCCGCCATCGTCTTCTTGATTTTTTTTACAAAAAGGTCAGATTGCATTTAGTACTTATACATGATGAGTTGAACTCCAGTTGAAACCAAGTCTAACTACATGTAAACGGGAGTCGAGTTGGGTTAAGGTTGACTGAACTCGACTCAGCTCTGCTACCTGGGTTTAGTTGAAATTATGCATACGGACATGAGTTCAGTATTTGAGTAGTTGAATTTAGTTGACAGCGGCATCTCTGTGTTTGTTTGTGATTTTTTGTAACGTGTATTGCTTCTTTATTATCAACTCACCCTTAACTCAACTATTCATCTCATCATTCATACACATTAACCACCCGAACTACGAGTGTGTGCAAAATTGGAAGTTGATCGGTTATATTTTCTACTTTTTAGTCTATTATAAGCTTTCCGCAATTTAGTGTTGGCCGTCATTTTGAATTTGGAATGACGCCACATAGCTTTTTGTGTTCTACCTGTCATATCCTTTCATTTGATACCCATGTCAGAAGGCCGCGGAGCACAATTTCAAAAATCGGGCGCCATTTTGGAACCGCCATCTTGATATTTTTACAAAATGGCCAGATTGCATTGTCATCCAAACTAAACGTGTATGCAAAATTTCAGCTCTATCCGAAACCGGGAAGTGGGTTAAATTTAACTTCCAAGATTTGACGACAAACAGTGTAAGTTAAATAAAAGAACTTAAAAAAAAGAGGAACCGCCATCTTGATATTTTTACAAAATGGCCAAATAGCATTGTCATCCAAACTAAACGTGTATGCAAAATTTCAGCTCTATCCGAAACCGACGACAAACAGTGTAAGTTAAATAAAAGAATTTAAAAAAGGAGTTTTTAAGCATATTTAAAGGTGACATGCATATTTTAAGACTGTGGGACCCCGATTTTCGTAATCAGCGACCCAAAAAACATATCAGGAACGATTTTCACAACAGCGTAATGTTTTGACATAAACGATTCGTCGATTTGTGCAAGTTAAACAAATTGTAATTTAAAAAGGGGAAAGGTCCAACACATCTCACCAAAGGGGAAGTGGGTGCCAATTTAAAACAAGAGCAGTCCCACACATTTAATTCACCATTCCCTTTTGGTATTCTAAGCACCCAAACCACTGGACATACGGTTTTAACAGCTTCTATTTTATCAATTGAAGCGTGCAAAAAGTATTTTATATTGGAGACAAAAACAAAATAAACGTAAGAAAGATGTATTGTTCATTTCTTCTTTCATTTTTTCATATTTGTTTAAATTGTTTGGCATTATAAGAAAGTCTCAAGTGTTTATACCGTAACTTCCCGGCAGTGCTACATGTTTGGCCACGCCAAAAGCAGATCCACTTGCTCAGGCTGCGCCGAAAATTCTTGTCGTATATGCCGCTTCCAACATGTCAGTCAACGCCAAAGTGTCCGCGGCATAAGCCTGGCCAGTGACCAAACCACAAGAAAAATCTCAAATAATTCACCTCTACATAATGGTGAATTTGTATTCCTATAATGAGATAAAGCAAAGTCTGGGCGACAACGTAGCTAACATGCCAGAAAATCTATGCAGTAAAGCAGAGTGTATTTTAACTGTTGCACACACAGCTCCGAGTTTCTTCGTCCGCCCCTTTTCCCATCGTTATACGAAAGTTCTGACGATTTTTCATGTGTGAGAGCGTTACGCGAATGAAATTGATTCACTCTCATGTAAATTTTTTTAAGCAAACGTCCCTAAAGAAGTTTTACTTCAAAAATCTCCCAAGTGAGAGAAAAATAGGAGTTTTTTCGAGGAAAGAGTCCTTTTTGAAAATTCTGTAAAAGGCACCATATCCACTCACCCAAAGGATTTTTTTCCGATGACTCGGTATTGCTGTTTACTTTTAAATTTTGTACCAAGAGCAAGATTTGTTAAATGACGAAATGAGGAGTACAAAATTCCTTCTAGCGAGAATCCCTCTTCATGAGCTCTTTTTGGTTTATTCGCTTAGGCCGTTATTATATTAGGATGGCATGGCAGCGAAGCCAGCAATGTAGCCATCTGGAATATTCACTTTTGTATTATGTGTATAAGACCTGGCGGCAGCCTGGCCATGCATCCAGAATGAGGACGAGGCCATAGCGTACACACATCCGAGACCTCTTTGGTTTCGTCGCCAGCGAAGTGCTCCCAATTAGGTTAGCTGGTCACTTCTCCCTATATTTGGCTGTGTTGCAGCCGAAAGTTTTAATACGAAAGGCTGAGTCTGTTTCAAGTTCCATCAATGATTGCAATCACTTCATCCTGTCAACATCACACATGTCCCATATT
This sequence comes from Thereva unica, assembly GCA_949987705.1. Taxonomy (NCBI): domain Eukaryota; kingdom Metazoa; phylum Arthropoda; class Insecta; order Diptera; family Therevidae; genus Thereva; species Thereva unica. The sequence goes on from OX465281.1 coordinate 181,280,363, forward strand.
CCATCAAGTCGAACAATTTACCATGAATGATTAAGATTATTTTCCATCACTGATTTCTAATTGTTGTGGAACTTGAAACACACCCGTTTATTGTGGAAATTGAAAACAGACCGGCCATTTGAAATAGTTCCTCAGGGAAGTATTCAGATAGAGACAAGAAAAAAAACTATTTAACTAATATCTGAACCTGACTTTGGGCGCTGTATTTGGCAACTTGTAAAATTGTTTGTAGCCAAAGTTACATTGCTGGCTACGTTGCCATGGCATTCTAATGTAACAGCGATAAAAAGTAGCATAAGTTTCTTAAGAAGAGCCAACTTTTTCAACCAACTATACTACCTTAAAATGGCTTAGCTTGTTGTTGTTATTTTTAATATTAATTCTCCTAATTCTTACTAAATAAAAAACAACAACCACACAGCTGTCAAAAAGTTGATTCAAAAATCCAATGAAAGAACTCAGAAGTATAAAAAATCTTCCTCTTTTACTAACCTTGTTTTACTAATTTTATTATTATGTTAATATGTATGACATTTGCGCAAACTATGAAAAGAATTTTCCCCATCCAGCGAGTGTTTGTATCTTTTTCCATTGTCCTAAATTGAACAGCTTATGAGGCGCAATATGGCATCAGTGCACCGGGCGCAAAAACGCAAGGGCCGGCAATGTTGATTTATAAATATTAGAAAAAAGTAGGTGATAGAACAGATCCATGATATGCATGATATTGAGGCAAATTACACGGCATAACACTTTCTGCCTTAACAAACCGGTTTGTGCGTGTTATACGAATTACACCATAAACTGACTGTTCTGCATTTTTTCGTGTAACAATTCTATTGTCTACACTGATAAAAAAAACATTCTTAGCTAAAGACAAATTTTTTTGAACGAAGCAAATCATGTTTTGGATATAAGGAAAACAAAATTGTCTTCGGATAAGCAATACTCATAGTCTTGGTTTTATTGTCTTGGATGAAGACAAAAGTTGACTAGAAGTAAGAAAAAAAATTCTTGGTTTGAGATACTCGTTTTTTTAATTTAAGCAACTTCCTTCTCTTCTGTCTATCTTCCGGCTAGAGCTGCTGTTCGACATTGCACTCTATACGAATAAAATAGATTGTCGACAGTACAAAGGGACTTTCCCTAAGCCTCTAGTCTGTCATATAAAAAAAAAAAAAAAACTCAAGGTAATAAAATAGTGAATTCCCTCAATAAATATTGTCGAATTAAAGCTTAATCGTGTCTTTATTTAATACAAATGTTGTCTTCTTATCTATTTAATCTATCTATATTAATAAAGGAAAGTGTGTGTCTGTGTGTCTGTGTGTCTGTGTATCTGTGTGTCTGTGTATCTGTGTGTCTGCTTGTGCGTACCGTCACGCATTGTAGCCAAACTAGAAGAGATAGAAATCTGAAATTTTTTTTGTAGATGCATGGATACCCCAGAAGGTGGAAGTAAGTTTCCGTTTTTCGCTATTTTGATTAGTTTTTTTTTAATTAATTAATTAGTACGATTTGTCACCATTTTTTACGCTCTACGCCTGGTATCTCGGCTAATGTATATCGTAGAACATTATGAATGCCACCAATTGAAAGATTAGACAATTCTGGTTTAAAATTATTTGTTTCAAATCTCAGAAAGGCGATTTTTCGAAATTCATCCCCTAAGGGGGTGAAATGGGGTTTACCCAAACCGCTGGAGCTATAGGGCTGAAATTTTCACAGTGAATCCCAATAATGACGTGGACATCCACTAACAAGCGATTTTGCGAAACTCATCCCATAAGGGGGTGAAATGGGGTCAACCCAAAACCGCTGGAGCTATAGGGCTGAAATTTTGACAGTGAATCCCAATAATGACGTGAACATCCACTAACAAGCGATTTTTCGAAATTCGTTCCCCAAAGGGGGAAATGGGGTTTACCCAAACCGCCTGAGCTATAGGGCTGAAATTTTGGCAGTGCATCCCTATAATGACGTGGACATCCACTAAGAGGCGATTTTTCGAAATTCATCCCCTAAGGGGGTGAAATGGGGTTTACCAAACCGCTGGAGCTATAGGGCTGAAATTTTGACGGTGCATCCCTATAATGGCGTGGACATCCACTAAGAAGCGATTTTTAGAAATTCATCCCATAAGGGGATGAAATGGGGTCAACCCAAAACCGCTGGAGCTATAGGGCTGAAATTTTGACAGTGAATCCCAATAATGACGTGAACATCCACTAACAAGCGATTTTTCGAAATTCGTTCCCCAAAGGGGGAAATGGGGTTTACCCAAACCGCCTGAGCTATAGGGCTGAAATTTTGGCAGTGCATCCCTATAATGACGTGGACATCCACTAAGAGGCGATTTTTCGAAATTCATCCCCTAAGGGGGTGAAATGGGGTTTACCAAACCGCTGGAGCTATAGGGCTGAAATTTTGACGGTGCATCCCTATAATGGCGTGGACATCCACTAAGAAGCGATTTTTAGAAATTCATTCCATAAGGGGGTGAAATGGGGTCAACCCAAAACCGCTGGAGCTATAGGGCTGAAATTTTGACAGTGCATCCCTATAATGACGTGGACATCCACTATAAATAGATTTTTCGAAATTCATCCCCTAAAGGGGTGAAATGGAGTTAACCCAAACCGCTGGGGCTGAAGGGCTGAAATTTTGACAGTGCATCCTTATAATCACGTGGAAATGAATGACTCAAAATTTACTTTATTTAGGATTCCTTTGTCACTTCTCTTGATGACATATACACACCAATCTCTGCTTCAAAACTTGCAGATTTGTTGAGCAGAGGTGATATACGCAGCAATTTGTTTACCATGTTTATTAAAAAAATGCTCTATAATAAACCTTTTTTAGGGATAATAACAACTGACTTTTTTGTTTGTTTTCTTTTCAAGGAAAACAGTGCACATAATAAACAGTTTTTATTTAAAGGCGTTGCAAGGCACGCGGGTTTTATGCTAGTTTTTAATAAATAAAAATTAGTTTCTTGAGTAAAAATTACAACAATCTTATTTCGAGAAAAAAATATCTTGCCCGAAAATATAAGTGTTGAGCGAAGAAATATAATTGCTTGGCTCAAGAATTTCTAGTGTCTTACTCTGACACAGCATTCTCATGTTAAGACTGAAAAATGTTTCAACTCAAGACAACGAAAGGAAGACTATGGAATTGCTGGAATCAAGACAATTTTTTTATCAGTGTATGTAGCTGTGTACAAACTGTCAGTTAAGTTAAGTCATTTTCGTAGATCCCGAGAATGAAATTATGATTGTGTTAGTGTGTTGCTCTGTGCAGTCGAGAATTTTTTGGGATGCACAAGTAACAAACTTCCCCGCGACCCCTTGCCTATAAAACCGGTTTATTGGAATTATTGGAAGTGTTGATGGAAGAAATGTTATGCCGTGTAATTTGCCTCAATGAGTTTAGATTTGACGACGCCGAGCAATACTCCCTTGATTAAAGAGACAGAAAGAAAAGTCTTAACCTGTTCTTTAACTTTGTGACTTATTCTGTTGATGTCAATTGCGAAGACCCGTATTTGAATGTTCCTTGTGAATATGATTTTTGTTATATTAAGGACTCCTTTCTTTTCCAAAGCAATAGTAAAAAGGCTTCTTGCCATACCCCTAGGGAAGTTTATGGGATTGCAGGATGTCTTGTTACTTCTGTTCCACACTCCTTCTTGTGGCAATTTTTTAGAATTTTTTTTTTAGTCTACATAACAAAATATGTGAAAGTAGTTTGATTCACCTATAATTTTTGCTAGCAACTAATCAATTCACTTTTTTGTGGGCTATGGCAACTGCGACTAAAAGGCATTTTTCTGGCACGTTGCTGCTTCCCCATAGTTTGTAAACGACTGGCATGGGAATTCGAATAAATTAATAAGATGTCTTTTAACAAAACCATCTGGAAATAAGTAAACTAAATTTCATTATCACTTAAATTAAACATCTTTCATGATATCATTGAAAATCCCTAATAATAGAAAACATAATGGTGGCTCTGGTTATAGAAACCATATTATTCCTCTCAGAAATTCATTAACCTTTAGTTACCGACCCTATTTTGTGAAACATAATTGCTGAGGTTACGTCACGGTGACACCCTACTTTAACCGGTATTCTTTTTAATCTTTATTAAAAAAAACTTGTGAAACCCTTTTTTACCTAAAAGATTAAACATTCAAGATTTAGATGTATAGTATGAAAACAACAAAAATAAATCATAAATTCTTTTAATTTCAAAATTATAAAAATGGCACATTTTTAGGACCTTAATTATCAGTCTTCATGAAAAACGAGAGAAATCTTAAAATATCTAAGTATTATAATTTTTTTTTAGAATTAAAAAAATGAACTTCTGACAAACAAGAAAAAATAAACATTTTATAAATTAATAGCACCATTGGCACAAATCTGGCACACTTTTTGTGGTCTTTTTTGGTCACCGTGACACCAGAGGTCCGAAATAGAGAACACTTGTGAACTTTCCGCTTGCGCGAGACCGACTAGCGAAAGGTCAAGTCAAAACAAGCAGCTACTGAAAGACTCAGATATATAAGTTTGATAGTTCTTAAAATATTGCAGTTTCAACCCGCGCTGTGTCACCGTGACACCGCCTCTGCAATTAAAGGTTAAAAATGCGCAAACTTAAGAAAAAAAACAACAAATAAAAAAAAATTTGCCTTAAACCAAGGATTTTTCAATTTCAATCTTCCTGCCCATCTTCAACGCGACCCCAATGCAGGAAGCAAAACAAGAAAATCAATGAAAACAAATTTAGTCCGTTTATATCCGGATAATCTGTGAATTGCTTTCTGTCGATTCCTACAATCGGGAACTTTGGATAAAATCGTTTACTTTTCCCGATTACGGCAGAGTCTTCGCCCGACAACCATTGGAATCTTAGTAAGACGCAAAACTCTTGATTTTATCCAATTAGACTGGGACTCAATAACAAAGTCAACCGTTGGCGATAAGGAATTGCTCTCGATAAGCACTCCTTCGAGATAATTATTTTCTTGTATGATAGTGTATTGGTGAATATTGTTTATTGCGTTTCAAAAGATTTTGGTTCTGGGGACGACTTACAAAGTGGGTCACTTGACAAATGATTTGGCGGCTGTATTGACCTAACAAATCGCTCTCCAAATGTTGTGATAATTTCAAAAATCTTTTTTGGAAGGCTCTCGTGTGTAGTAATCCAGTATTCTTTTCCGCTGACGTCAATAGAACTATCTCAACATCCAGGAAAAGTAATTTCCGGTCTACGATAGTCTCAAGGCACAAACAGATTGGCGTCTAACTGTTTGTGCTTTAAGGGTGAAGGCGGAGAATCAAGAGGCTCCAACGCGCTTTTTTATGTCGTAATATCAAGCTAAGGTATCATCATTTTCCACTATTATTGGTCCGTCATGGTGTGTTGCCTAGTAGCACAGAGTATATACAGAGGGAACAAAACGTTTTACTGAGAGCGAAAGTTCTTACCAATTTTAAAAAGCTAAACTCTTTTTAACCGACTTCAAAAAAAGAGAAAGTTATAGGTTATCAGTTCGAGGGGTAGGTATTTTTTTTTTGTTCTGTTCACGCATAACTTTGTAACACAATAACTTTTTTGCTTTTGGCTGGTCGCACACTGCATCAGAATTTGTACGAATTCTATTCGTGCGAACTCTGACAAAAACGTGCGAACGATCCCATTTAATGCAATGCTTTGTAAATGCGCACATTAAAACAATATTTGTTCGTCAGAATTTTTGCGAAGAGTTGCGAAGTGCGACAGATCCGATTTGAATGAGATCAGTCGCAAGTTTTCGCAGGAATTCATTGTGTTGAAATTATTTCAAAATTGAAGCGGAACAATTAATTAGTTTAGTGCTCGAGAGAAAACCCTTGTGGGATATGAGTGATAAAAATTATCACATGAGACACGTACAAAGGAATTTATGTAGGGAGGTTGGTAACGAAATGGAGCTTGAAGGTGCATTTATATTACATAATAAATATATTAAACATATTTTTAATTCATTTTATTCACTTTACACAAGAAATTACAAGATGGCTTTTTTACTATTTTTCGTGTGAACAGAAAAAAGCTTTAAATTTATTTCTAATGGCAGACGCTGCACAAGTTGCTCTGTTTTCACCAATAGTACAAAATTTAGAAAATCCGGTGAAATTGTTTCTCTAAAATTAGAAAACTTTTAAATTGATGTTCTGATTGAATCCAAAATGTATTCGTAAGTACTTAAACTCATTCTATAATACGTCAAAAAATTTTGAGGGTGAGGTTTTTGAGGTACAAGTGATGATATTCGCCGAATTTTTTTCGTTTAGCAAACACCTCACGAACCCAAACTCTTTTTTTTTTAAACTTCCTTTTTAGATATGAATTTTCTAATAAAAATATTTCTTCACTATCGTCCATTTTCAAGTACTTGTCTAGAAACCTTTCGCACCAGTTCTGATAGAGTGTGAGAACTCAAATTACGATTTCTGACGATTCGTTTTCGTCAGAATTCGCACGAATAGAATTCGTTCAAATTCTGATGCAGTGTGCGAGCAGCCTTTTTCTTTGTTTGTTTGAAAGAGTAGTTTACCACGGTGGTCCCGTGCAATTTTTTCTTAATTCTGATAAAGGAATTCGAAGTTAGGCTTAAAAAACTGTTAAAATTAGCACACCATAAAGAGGCAGCCAACAAATTACTTTATTGTCACAAAAGCGATAGAGATCGAGTGGGTCAGTGCCTTAGCCACTCAACCATGGATAAATCATAGTAAAGCGTTGCAGGTTCAAACACCGGACTAGGTACAGAGGCGAATTCAAGGGGGAAAATGAAGGCGGAAGGCCCCCCCAAGCTTTATGAGTTTGGATTATTTCAGTTCTGAAAAAATATGTCGAGTGAAATCGAATAGGAAATTTACTTCTATATATAATCATAAATATTACTGTCTTTATTTTTAACGCAAAAAAACTCTTGAAACTCTTTTAGAACCTACATAAACATAGTTACAATAGCTCTCTGTGAGGTTTTTGGTAAACAATTTCCATACGGTAAGACTTCAGCGGGGCTCATCCTAGGCAGAACATTTGTCCCTTACCCGACGGTAAATTGTGCTGACTGCTCAATTTTTTGAAATGTCCCACTTCAATAATGTCCTACTACTCTTAGTATGAGCGTGTATACCTGCACCCAAAGATCATAAATATCTCCACTGAATGTCATTGATCTTGGTTTTGTCCAACATCGTCTTCCACGATTGTCTGTTTCTGTCTTGAAGTCTCCAATTGCTTATACATACCTAGGGTTCATAGATCTTCCTTATGCTATCTGTATATCTCTGTACCCAAATCCAACCCACGAATATCAAGGGACGTAGAAACACATTCATTTTCACCCTTTCAGTCCAGTTGTTGCATTGATGTGCAGTGTACACAGGTTTTTTTATACCCTTGACAGACAGGCATAGTCCAGTCAAAATACACTTTCAACTGCCTCAAAAAACGGAAACATCTGAACATTGGAACAGCCCTTAAAAAATCATTATAAAGGTGCCTGTAAACGAGCAACAAAAAATGCATATTGCCGGTAATATTTCAGAAAAAGATGGCCCGGCTATATGTTAGAAAATGTGTGGCCGATACTATTGCTGGGCAACTTGTAGTCAGACATGTTTTCGCAATGTTTTGGCTACTGTGTTGCTCGAGAATATTACGCGTACACGTGTGGCAATGGCTGAAAGGGAAGAAGTATTTGCTTATTTAAAAAACAAAGAATGCGATGAGCTAATTCTAAATATGTATTTACTTGTTCAGAAATTTCACTAGAATGACGAAGGGTGGCCTAAAAATTTTAAATGCAAAACAACCATAAGCCTTAACAGCGATGACAGGACTCCATCTTGCGGTATGCAGAGGCCCTGTGTTTACCACCCTACTCTTCCCTAAGCTTCGTAACGGTCGCTTTTAAAAATTTAAAAAACGCCTTTAAAAAAACCCAAAACAACGACCAGTTCTTAAAAATATTGGCAATAAAAAAATGGCAACAACGCAATCGCATACTAGCAGAATTTTTCCTCGTTACATCAGTTCATAACTTTTTAAATTAAATGGCAACCACGCATTTACATGTTAGCAGAATTCTGCACAAATACAATTCTAAATGTCAGTACCGTTGGCGACGACGGGGGCGGGGGCGGTGGCGGAGGCGGGGCGGGGCTGGGGGCGAATGTTGAGAACTCGATGGCTCGACGGGTACATCATGTCTATGGGAGGTGTAGGTTTTGAAACTCTGTGGGTAGCAGTAGAACTGGAAACCTGAAAATGACTACAGTTTGATACATTAAAAAAAAAACAATTATTTTAACATTTTTATTTTTTAAATCAAATATAAACATTGAAATTTATTTTTAAAATTTTAGTTTTTACATGATTTAATGTTTTTTTCTGTTTTGTCCACATTCAGTTCATGGGGATTTCCTGATTTTTTCTTAAATATGATTTCGAAGGAATTACCCTTCTCTCCCAAATTCTCAATAGCATATTTCCCCTTTTTTAATAAATTAATCCCCCTATCGGAGAAGTCAGTGTACCTTACCGGTAAGAATATATTACTATCTTCCAGCTCTACCAACACTTTTTCCCCGAACTTGGTATTCACCTTCAGCATTAATTATGTTATACGCTTCGTTGACTTTCATGTCTTTCAAAGGCATGTTTTTCTTATATTGAAAATTGCTGATTTCTTCTAGTATGCATTCCTCATCCTCATCGACATCAGTATCATCATCATCATCATTCACAGAGATGACAGGGGACATATTTTTCTTCCTTTTGCTAAGAGTCAACTTAGAAAAATCCTCCTCCTTCTTCTCCTCGAAAAGTCGCCTCTTTACCCCTTTGCTAGTTGACGATTTCCTAACTGACTCGAAACTATCAGCACCAAACTCAAAATTATTAATATTCATACTGCACATATCTGAAAAGAATAAAGTGGAATGGTAAAATAATTGAAAATTTATTTATTTAAAACGTTCTTACCCAAATGTTTCTTTTGATTTTTAAATAAAAAATTCTGCTCCTCACTTGATTTAACTTTTGAAATTTTCTTCTGCCTTCCTCTAAAACTGATGAAACTCTACTTAAGAATCATCAGCCAAAGTGGAGTTTATATAGGCCTGAACTACCCATACATCGATACTGTTAAAACAAGTCGTATTAATAATTAATTGCGATCACGCAAGCAGATATACTGCGCAATTGCACATCATCTGGTCGCAGCTGCAAGAGCCCGTTTGTTTTTGTTTTGTTTTGCGTTTCTTTCTCGTTTTGCGGCATAATTGGCGTTCGAGTTAAGATGCAAAATTTATTACTTTTGTATGTATTCACATACTACTAAACGGATAAGATGAAATTCCTTTCCATACACTAGGTCGCGTATATAAAAACCTACCCGAATGCATCTCCGTCATTCGAAGGTTGATTTTAAAATCGTGGAAAGTGAGTCGGAAGTATTTACTTTGACAGTTTGAGTTTAAAAAACCACAAGCGTTTTCAGAAGTTTAAACTGATTGGAATTTCGAGTGTTATAATTATTTTAAAAAGTGTAAAAGTGTGGGTGGATATATTTTTAAAAATAAAAGGAAATTTCGAGTGTTAATATTGTTTTAAAAGTGTAAAAGTGTGGGTGGATATATATTTAAAAATTAAAAAAACGGTAAGCAGCTATTGGGTCGTATTCATAAAAACGAAGGATATGCTCCCAAGCATAAGGTAGAAGTATAAGGTTATGATTTAAAGTAAAAGGTAGAAGTATAAGCATTTCCTTCTTTCCGTATTCATAATGATTACCTTATACTTGTGAGGATATCCTCCAAGCACAAGTAAAAGGTTTTTTTTTAGTTAGTAACCGGGTTCATGTTTTTTTAGGGATATTCATTTGTTTGTTGTTAAAAGTCAAATAATTTTAATTGAATTCGTCCTTTCATTTTGTCATTTCGTGGTTAGTTGTACCTTTTCGTACCTTAGATGTATTCCTCAAGCAGTGAAAGTGATACTGAAGGTGTAAACGCTAGGAATGAGCTTCAGTTTATAGCAGAAGGAGTTGCCGCTGCTCCTGTTATTTTGGAAAAATCGCAAGTACCAAAAATAAAACGAAGGAAGGACGAAGCAATTGGGTTCCTTACGAATAATTATGAGGCAACATTTGGAAAACCACTTGATGCTAAAGGCTTATTAAAAAAAATTAATAATATGAAAACCAGATTGAGGAAGAAAACGGACTTAAAAAAGACTGGAAATAAATCAATCAAATTATTGGATTGGGAAAAGCGTTTATTAAAGGCTATGGAAGGTGATAGTAATCCTACAATTGGAAGAATCGAAGGAGCCTTGCAGATTGGTGCTTCCGAAGATGACTCTGCTGAGCAAAGAGGGATTGGACCAAATATACGCTTAAGAGGGAGTAAAGCATCTCCCTCTTGCTCCTCTGAGCAATCATGTGGTGGTGATATTCAACCATTTAAGTTGCCACAAAAAAAGAAATTAGCGACAGAAAACTATGAAACAGAAGAAACGAAAGGACTGACTACAACAGAACTCCAACGCTTAGTTCTTTTGCAGCAGTATCGTACGAGTATAGTACAAAGGGAATATTATGAAAAAAAATTGCAAATGATGCAGCGTGAAGAATCTACAACAAAAACTGTTTGTGATGGAAGTAAAACGTACTTTACTTTATAAGCGAACAAAACGTGTTATTTGATTTTACCAAAATGTGTTAGGTATTTGGATTGAAAATATTTTTTTTAGACAAAACGGAATTTTATTTTATTTATTAACAATAATTAGACATGTAAACTTAATTGTTATTAAAATTGTTTATTACTATACTCAAGTTTTTTCTGATTTCTTGTCCTTGATGACGAAGAGGTATTTCATCATTATTATTGTCATAATTTTCTTCATCTTCTTCTGGTTCTTCAGCTGGTTCGAAGTCCGGATCGCCTAAAGTTTTTGCAACGTTATGGAGTACGGCACAAGCAACTATTATTTTTGGAGCATTTTCCAATTTAACGCGACAAACATATTGTAAGATGGGAAACCGGCGTTTCAGTTGGCCAAAACATCGTTCAATTACAACTCTTTCTTTTTTCAAGAGCTTGTTATAATTTTGCTCAACACCAGGAGCAGGATTTCTGAAAGGGGTCATGAGACATGGCTCTATTCCATAGCCATCATCACCAAGTAATACAACATTCGCCTTTTTCCTTAACTGTATGCATACTTGTGAATTTCTCCATATCCTCGAGTCGTGCACGGATCCAGGCCAACTAACGTCAAGACTAGTGAACATTTCCTTGGCATTACAAGTAGCTTGAACGTTGAGACTAGGCTTACCTTTCCGGTTAATGTACTCATCACCATGGACATTGGGTTTCTGTACCCCTATGTGGGTGCAATCGACTACGCCAATAGCTGTCGGAAATTTATACTTCCTTTGCCACAGCAGTTTTGCCTCCATTATTTCTCTGTTGGTAGTTGGAAACTTTATCCATTCACTAGCATGCGTAATTATGCTGTCAACTACTGCATTTACAGTCCGAGATACCGTAGCTTGACTAACACCAAGCTCTTGACCGATACCTTTTTGATAGCCAGGATCACTCAGATAACGCAGACACACCTTCATTTTATGGACAGATGACAACGCACCTCCCCGGGTTTCTTCATTTGTCACTAAAAATCTTTCTGCAAGCCACTGTAAATTTTCTTCTTCAAACCGGTATAATGCCTTAAAATCAGGAACTAGTGTAGGTAAGCGGGGCTTGTAATGTTTAACATTCCTCACGTGAACCACATCTGCCATGGCACTGAAAATCAGATAACACAACCGTTCACCACTGAACTAAGTCTACTACTGACCAAACTCAGCTTTTTTGAAGGATATGCTTTTCACTTAAAGTACAGGGTCAAGTTTATGAATACTCTTTTACTTTTATGTGAGTATAAGGATATGCTTTTACTCTACAAGAATAAGGTTTTGCTTCAAATTATTATGAATACAAGCAGAAGGATTTCCTTAATAATTTGCAAGTAAAAGCATATCCTTTTTTTTATGAATACGACCCATTGTAATTTAAGCATGAAGAAAATCTCGAAGCTTAGGGCTCAGGTGGACGAAGAGCTTAGAATGTTTAATTATGTGGAACAATCATTACAAAAGTTTAGTGGAGATACTAATAAAAAGTACATAGAATGGATAAAGGAGTTCGAAGACTTTGCACTTGTTCATGGTTGGAACGATGCGCAAAAGTACCTCTACGCAAGACGGTTACTGGAGGGGACTGCGAGGTTGGCTGTTGAGAAGAGCATCGATGTTAGGCGTTTTGAGGAGCTAAAAGAATTGTTGGGTAGAGAGTTTGGTAGAAAATTTTCCATCACCATTGATACGAAAGCGCATATCAAGCGTTTCAATCTGAGGGGGCGCAAAATTAATTTCAAAATCAATAGCCCACCCGCAAATGTTGGACCCTCAGATTGGATCAAAAGTGCAGTTGACGATATTGTTCAACACGCACTCTTAGAAGTTCAGCCAGATGATTTCCTTGGACTTACCTTTTGTGGGACGTCCTCTATGGAGAAAGGTCCAGGGTGGTTAAGCTACAGCTTGGCCTCCACACTGAAAGTATCCGATGTATGGGGCACCATAGGAAAAATTTTTCAAAGCAATTCAAGTGGCTTAAGTACCGACACGTTCTGCTTAAATATTACCACAGTTAGTCTACCACAAGGGAGAGGAAATGATAGAGCCAGGAAATACAACACGTTTGATGAGGAATGTGTAAAGAGAAAGGGTATCGTAGCACAGTGGGACCAAATCCAAAAAAGCTGGCCAAAAGTCTAAAAAAAAGTTTATAGATTGTGGTTTTTTTGGGGGGGGATGATTCAAGGACACTTCCAATAGTGAGCAATCAGTCACGGAAAGTTAGATTTTTTTCTACGGACTGAGAAATTGTAGTTGCTACTTTACTCTTTTTGCTTATTTTTAAACGTTAATATTGTGAAAAAAGGTTAACGTTTTCAAAACGCTATAAAAAATTAAGTAACCAAGCAATCGTGGTCGTGTAAAGTGGAATTTTCTTTGGAAGGTATGTAGAATATAAAAAAAATGCGCTATACCCATTAAGCAAGTATATAATACACAGTAAGCATCTATTACACGTGCTTTTTATGAATTAGGGTTGTAAGAATGCGATATACATATATTGGACAAAAAGTAATATTGCTCGACTCTGCTCCACTGGAAAACTTGCTGGGCGTTGTTGGTAAAGGTGTATTCCTTCACCTCCAAAAAAATCGGCTGCCCAAAATTGCCCCTCCGTGTGTTAAGGGGTCACATACGTCCAGCACTAGCCCATGGAAATGGTACTTCAATATTGCAAAAATGCGGGACAAGGTTTTATTTTTGGGATGTGTAGGGGGGGTCAGTGTGAGCTTAAATCTGAGTTTTCGGGATTCTAACCCACTCCCCTCCAATTTGGCCGCCATCTTGGAAAAGGTGCGCAAATGGTAATGACGGTAACACCGCTAGACGATTTTTTGAAAATAGTGAGACTTCTGCATCTATCACTGGAGTTGACAAAAATCTTATTCATCTATTTCACGTAATTTTATCAGCTACTATATCTTCTGGTTATGATATAAATGTTGAGAAATTTAATCAGTATGTATTGGAAACGGCAAGGAAGTACGTGGAGCTTTACAGCTGGTATCCCATGCCCACAACCGTTCACAAATTATTAATTCATGGTCCTGCAATAATATCGCATTCAGTTTTACCAATAGGTCAAATGTCAGAAGATGCCCAAGAATCTTGTAATAAATTGTTTAAACAATTTCGTGAACATTTTTCACGAAAATGTTCTCGAACTAAAACATTGCAAGATGTATTTTTAAGATTCTTGGTGAACTCTGACCCGCACTTATCTAGTTGTCGAGATTTGCCCACGAACTCATTCAAGTATATGTCAGAAGATGTTGTTAATTTGCTATTACCACCACATATAGGAAGTAGTGATAATGTTTTACAAAATGAAGATTTGAGCTCAGAATGTTCGACATCAGAAGATAAAGATACAACTTTTACTTGTATTCACAATGATTTTCTTCTGTAATTGCATTCTTAAAAATTCTTATTTTGTTTTTCTAATAAACAATAACTTCGTAATAAAATAACTTGCTTATAAAAAAATTAATCAAAAGTATTAAACACTAGCATAAACCCGGCGTGCTTTGCAAAGCCTTTAAATAAAAACTGTTTTTTATATGCAACGTTTTCCTTCAAAAAAAAAAAAAAAAATCAGCTGTTATTATCCCTAAAAAAGGTTTATTATAGTGCATTTTTTTTAATAAATATGGTAAACCAATTGCTGCGTATATCACCTGTGCTCAACAAATCTGCAGGTTTTGAAGCAGACATTAGCATGTATATGTCATCAAGAGAAGTGACATTTTAGGGTTTGACGAACGTTCGTTAAGTTTGTTCGCCTATTTACGTGGGTGCAAGAAATTATGAAGCAATCACAAATAAATATTAAACAAAGTGAATTTCGAGTCATTCATTTCTTCGTGATTATAGGGATGCACTGTCAAAATTTCAGCCCTTCAGCTTCAGAGTTATGGGATAATTCCATTTCATCCCCTTAGGGGATGAATTCCGAGTAATCGCCTCTTAGTGGATGTCCACGTCATTATAGGGATGCACTGTACAAATTTCAGCCCTATAGCTGCAGTAGTTTGGTAACCCGATTTCACCCCTTTAGGGGATGAATTTCGAAAAATCGCTTCTTAGTGAATGTCCACGTCAATATAGAGATGCATTGTCAAAATTTCAACCCTGTAGATCCAGCGGTTTTGGTGCACTATACAAATTTCAGCCCTATAGCTGCAGTAGTTTGGTAACCCGATTTTTAGTTTAACCCCATTGAACCCCCTTAGGGAATAAATTTCAAAAAATCGCTCCTAAGTTGGTGTCCACGTTATTATAGTGATGCAAGGTCAAAATTTAAGCCCTCCAGCTTCAGCAGTGTGGGTTAACCCCATTTCACCCCCTTAGGGAATGAATTTCGCTCTCCGAATTTCGAAAAATCGCTAGGGATGCACTGTCAAAAATTTCAGCCCTTTAGCTCTCTTCTATTATACAATAGAAAAAAAGTAAAGAAAAAAATCCCCTTACAACTTATTGAACCCCATTTCACCCCCTTCAACCCTTTTTTCTCCAAAAAAAAAAGTAGCCTATGTCCGTCTCCAAGGTCTAAACTATGTCTGTTACAGATTTCATCAAAATCGGTCCAGCGGTTTAGTCGTGAAAGCGTAACATACAGACAGTGTTGAAATAAAATAGCATTCGAGCTCCAAATTTAATAGTAAATGTTTAAGTTAGCCTTGCGTTTTTTTGTTATACCTTTTATGTCATTAATTTTGTTAATTAAAAATCTAGTCTTTTACCAGGATTCAACAAATAAAGGCTATTCTGTTCCAATTTATTTTAATTCAAACTGGTTTTAATTAATTTCAATTTCAACAGGTTATGGGCCCAGAGCCGAATAGAGAGGTTTGAGAGGATTTAAATTTGAACATTGCGGTAAAGGGTAAAGCAAAAGAAAATAAATCAAGCGACATGGCAGATTCAAATAAAGTATTAATTTCAAGATTAAACAATGACAACTACTTTGTGTGGAAATACAGAATGAAGCTACTGCTCATTAAAGAAAAATTGTGGAATGTTTTAAGTGAAGATGTGCCAAACTCACCAGATAATGCGGATGCAATACAAACTTTCCAATTGCGTGACGATCAAGCTCTTGCATGGATAGGTTTATCGGTTGAAGATAGTCAATTGGTTCACATCAGAAATAAAACTACGGCGAAAGAAGCATGGAATGCGTTGAAAGACTATCATGAAAAGGCGACAATAACAAACAAAATCAGTATTATTCGTCGCATTTGTGAAACGAAAATGAATGATGATGGTGATATGGAAGAGCATCTAAATAATCTAACAAATTTGTTTCAAAAATTAACAGATTTGGGTGAAACGCAATTGTCAACTAGCTGGCATGTTGGTATCATCATGAGTAGTCTACCATCTAGCTACGATACATTGGTTGTCACACTTGAAGCACGACCTGAAACAGATTTAACGTTGTCATTGGTTCAATCAAAATTAATTGGCGAATATCATCGTCGCAAAGAAGCGGAAAATGGCGGAAATAACGATTCCGCGCTAAAAACATCAGAAAAGAAAAATATCACCTGCTTCTTTTGCAGGAAGGATGGTCACGTTAAAAGCGATTGCAGAAAATACAAATCATGGAAAGCGAACCAGCCAAATAAAGCAAATATGGTCGAACAAGAAGATTTTTTGTTTATAATTTCATCGAATGACAAACACGACGGCTGGATTCTACAATAGATTCAGGCGCCACGAAACATATCTCAAGCAACAAAAATTTTTTCGTTTCTCTTGGTAAAGCAGAATGCAAAAATCTCACCGTCGCAAATGGAAGCAGTGTTAATGTCGAAGGAAAAGGTACATGTCGTATTGAAATGATGAACAAAAATGGAGTAGAAACAACAGCAACAGTAAATGATATATTATACGTGCCGGGCATTGAAGGAAATTTACTATCAGTAAAACAATTGCTTGAAAAAGGGTATGAAGTGAACTTTGATCCTAAACAGAAAATATGTGAAATAAAACTCAATGAGAAACAAGTTGCAGTAGCTGACATACAGTCATCGAATTTATTTAAGTTACGTCAACCAAACAAAGTATACGCAGAACAAACAAATTGTATTCATCACTGGCATCGTATTTTTGGCCATCGCGATCCAGAAGCTATTAAGGAAATGTGTTCAAAAGGTTTTGTTGACGGAATGAAAATTGTCGATTGTGGAATCAAAGTCAAATGTGAAGTGTGTCTTCAAGGTAAAATGACACGTTTACCATTTCCCAAACAATCGTTGAATAAATCAGCAAAAGTACTGGATCTCTTTCATACGGACGTATGTGGACCTATGCAAACGGTATCACCGAGCGGCAAGCGATACATACTCACATTTATTGATGATTTTTCGCGGTATACGGTTATTTATCTGCTGAAAAATAAATCAGAAGTCGAAATCAAACTAAAGGAGTATGTGGCAATGGTTAAAAATAAATTTTCCACAAAACCTATAGTCATACGTTCGGATCGAGGAGGAGAATACGTCGGAACTAAAGTTGTTGATTTTCTGAAAAATGAAGGAATTCAAATCCAGTATACAACACCATATACACCGCACCAAAATGGAGTTGCAGAAAGAAAAAATCGTACGTTAGTCGAAATGGCGCGTTGAATGTTATTGGATGCAAAATTACCATACAAATTTTGGGCTGAAGCGGTTAATTCAGCAAACTATATACAGGATCGACTTCCAGGCAGAGCAATCGAAACAACACCGTTTGAAGCATGGAATCAGCGAAAACCAGGTATCAAACATTTTTCAATTTTCGGTTCTAAATGTTTTCTTCACATACCAGCAGAAAAACGTCGAAAGTTGGATGATACAGCAGCAACAATGATTTTCGTTGGTTATGATGAAAATTCGAAAGGATACAGATGCTTCGACCCGATCAAAAACAAATTGGTGATAAGTCGAGATGTTCGGTTTGCGGAAAATTTTGTGGATTCAATCAGCATTGAATTATCATCATCCGAAATGCAAAGGCACGATGACGCAAAAGGTGAAGCGAGCACCATTGGCATTGAATATGGTGAATCATTGTACAATAACGAAAGTGCGGGCAATAACGACGACGCTGATGCAGGATCAGGAAGTCAATTTCAATCAAAATTTGAAAGTTTAAATGAAGAAGAAAATCGAGGAGATGATTCAGAAAGCAGTGCTGAAAGTGACGGAACACCACCACGAAGAGTTTCACAGCGTGTAAATAAAGGTGTACCTACCACCACGACGATTGATTCAGGAAATAAATATTGTGTGCAATAAAGTAACTGAACCGAAAAGTTTGTCAGAAGCTCTATCGTGCGAAAATAAGCAACAATGGAATCGCGCAATGCAAGATGAAATGAATTCGTTAAAGAAAAACGAAACATGGCAATTGTGCGAATTACCAAAGGATCGAAAGGCCATTGGTTGTAAATGGGCTTACAAAATAAAAACAAATGCAGATGAAAAAGTGAAACGATTCAAGGCCCGTTTAGTTGCCCAGGGTTTTTCGCAAAAATTTGGAACCGACTATGATCAGGTTTTTGCACCTGTCGCTAGACAAACAACATTCAGAACATTGCTATCTATTGCATCTAAAGAAAAATTTATCGTCGAACATATTGATTCCAAAACAGCGTTCTTAAACGGTAAATTGAAAGAAACGATCTACATGAAGCAACCGCCGGGATTTGAAGACAAGGACAAAAGTGGATTTGTTTGCTTGTTGAAGAAAAGTTTATACGGTCTTAAACAAGCAGCAAAATCGTGGAACGATGCGATTCATGCAGTATTGATCATCGCGGGTTTTCAACAAAGCAAAGCTGACCAATGTTTGTATTCACGAAATAAAAACGGTGAATGGTCATTTCTTCTCATTTATGTGGACGACATGATTGTTGCGGCAAAATCGATCAACACAATAACCGACATAAAGCAAAACATCGCATCGAAGTCCGAATTGCAGGAGTTGGGAGAAATAAAGTATTTTCTCGGAATGGAGGTAATTAAAGATGAAAAAGGCAATTACCACCTATGCCAATTGAAATACATCGAAAAGGTTGCATCCGATTTTGGTCTCGGCGATGCAAAGGAATCCATTGTGCCGATGAATGTTAATTATGGAAAAACATTCAATGATGAAGATGACAATCACTTATTGTCTAATACTCAATACCAAAAACTCATCGGGTGTTTGCTGTACATTTCAGTAAACACAAGACCAGATATTTCGGCAAGCGTTTCAATTTTAGCGCAAAAGGTACAACAACCACGTCAAGAAGATTGGAACGAATTGAAGCGTGTGTTGAGATATTTAAAAGGCACAGCGAATTTGAAATTGGCACTAAGCAACAGTGATCATAAAGGCGATCTACTTTACGGATATGCCGATGCCAATTGGGCTGAAAATAAAAGCGACAGAAAATCAAACACCGGCTATGTTTTCATCGTAAATGGCGGCATTGTGAGTTGGGCATGTCGAAAGCAAAGTTGCGTTGCACTATCGTCAACTGAAGCAGAATTCATCGCACTATCCGAAGCATGTCAAGAGGTTTTTTGGCTAAGACGACTACTAAGTGACATGCAACAAACTATAAAAACGGCAACAACAGTTTATGAAGACAGTCAAAGTTGCTTAAAACTCATCGGAGAAGAGAAATTGTCGAATCGTACTAAGCATCTAGATACGCGATATCACTTTGTCAAAGACTACGTGGTGCATCAAATTGTGTCATGTCAATATCGTTGTTCGGAGCAAATGTTGGCAGATCTACTTACAAAACCATTGCCAGCAACGCGACACAAAATGTTGCGAGAAAAGTGTGGCTTACATGAATGATTCGAATGAGGAGGAGTGTTGAAATAAAATAGCATTCGAGCTCCAAATTAAATAGTAAATGTTTAAGTTAGCCTTGCGTTTTTTGTTATACCTTTTATGTCATTAATTTTGTTAATTAAAAATCTAGTCTTTTACCAGGATTCAACAAATAAAGGCTATTCTGTTCCAATTTATTTTAATTCCAACTGGTTTTAATTAATTTCAACAGACAGACAGACAGAGTTACTTTCGCATTTATAATATTAGTAAGGATTATATTAAAACAACAAATTTTTTGATTTTTTTAAGAGGTTATGTTAACCATATTGAGTCCGCCATTTTGAAAATCGAAATTTCGACACCGGATTCGTCATCAGCGACCCCGAAAACCACTAAGTGAGATGTTTTGGTATCATTTACTAAAGTTTTTGATTATTTGGAGGGGTTATGTTAACCATATTGAGTCCGCCATTTTGAAAATCGAAATTTCGACACCGGATTCGTCATCAGCGACCCCGAAACCCCCCGAGTGTGCACTTTTTGACTTTTGGCCAGCTTTTTAACTTCCCAGTATAGGAAGTTATTGTAATCGGTCCGAAAATCGAAATCGAAAATTTCAACGTATTTTCATATTTCAAGGTCCCAGGAGCATTTTAAGCAAAAAATTGGAAGGAAGTATGTGTGTGTGTATGTGCGTACGGATGTGGTCATTTTTCCTGCACGATATCGCGCGAACCAAAACTGATATCGACATCGTTGAGGTGTCGTTCGAAGCGTATTAACCGAAATATGATCTGAAAATATTTTCATGAAATTCGGTCGAGCCGTTTTTTTGTTTAAGCGGCGTAAGTGATTTTTGCACCTGCACGATATCGTCCGAACCACGAAAGATATTGACTTACTTGAGGTGCCGTTCGAAGCGTATTAGCGACAATATAATCTGAAAAGATTTTTATAAAATTCGGTCCAGCGGTTTTTGGTTTAAACGACTTAAGTGATTTTTGTACCTGCACGATACCGCGCGAACTAAAAACTATATCGACTTCATTGAGGTTCCGAAAAATATTAATACATCAATTTTACATACATTTTCGTCATCCTAATCTTGTAATCTTGTAGATCATGTGGCCGTCAGCCGCAGATGGAGAACTATCCTTGAGGATGTCAGGTGTTTCAGGGGAGCAGACACTGGAAGCGACCACCATTTGGTAGTAGCAACTATTCGCCTTAAAATCGCCGCAATCAGAAACGTACAACGCGATGCTATAAACCGTAGACGGTTCAACGTAGACCTTCTGCGGGAGAGCGGTAAAAAGCGAGAATTTGCTGGAAACCTACAACAAATATTAAACCAGCACAACGTTTCTGACGACACAAATATTGAAGAGCTGTGAAGTAGGACAAAGGGCGCAATATTGACGGCTGCGGAAATGAGCATCGGTTATGTCCCAAGAAACCAGCAACACTGGATCTCGGACACAACCTGGCAAAAAATAGAACGCAGGAGAGCCCTAAAAAATAATGTAAACTCTACAAGCGACCCCGAAAGACGTTACCAACTGGAACGGGAGTACTCCCAATTACACCGGGATGTAAAGAGAAGTGTCCGGCGTGATAAAAGGCAGCAGATAAATGAGCTCGCAGAAAAAGCGGAAAACGCGGCAAACACAGCCAACAGTAAGGTGGTGTACCAAATTACTAAACAGCTCACGGGAAAGCACTCTACTAAAAAGCATGCCGTTAAGAGTGCGGATGGAAGGCTGCTGTGCAGCGACGAAGAGCAGCTCCAAAGATGGAGAGATTACTTCTTCGCCGCCCTGAATGGTTCATTTACACAGGAACCTCAGGAAACCAGCAACAATGCACAGCCTATAAGAATCACCACCCGAGCCCCATCCAAGACGGAAATAGTAACCGCAATTCATGCGATGGCCAATGGTAAAGCAGCTGGGAAAGATGGCATCCCGCCAGAATTGTTGAAAGCCGATTCAAGCCTCATAGCAAATGCGCTTCAGCCAATCCTAGAAATAGCATGGAACACCTGTACCTTTCCGGAGGATTGGACGGAAGGTATCATAGTCAAAATACCAAAAAAGGGGGACCTAACAATATTTGACAACTGGAGAGGCATCTGTTTACTGTCAACAGTGGGCAAAATGTTGTCCCATATATTACTATCTATGATAAGTGAGGCAGTAGACCGAACGCTTAGGAGGCAGCAGGCCGGATTCAGGAAGGGCCGCTCATGTATTGATCATATCAACACCTTACGAATAATAGTGGAGCAGTCTACTGAATTCCGATCCCCCCTTTACCTTGCTTTCGTAGATTATGAGAAAGCGTTCGACTCGGTCAATAGGAGCTTTATATGGCAGGCACTACGGCGACGGAGACTGCCTGATAAAATAATAGAATTGATAAAAGCCCTATATAACAATTCAAAAAGCAGAGTTCTCCATAATGGAAAATTATCCGACAGCTTCGAGGTGAGCTCAGGAGTGCGACAAGGATGCCTACTCTCGCCTTTACTATTTCTTATAGTAATAAATGACATCCTTGTCGGCGCTCTAGATAGTAGAACAGGCGGCATACAATGGGGTTTGTTAGACCGCCTTAAGGATCTCGACTACGCAGATGATATCTGTTTGCTGGCCCACAGACACCAGGACCTCAAAAACATGATTAACAATTTGGCAACAGAAAGTAGTCGAGCAGGCTTAAGGCTAAATCCGACTAAAACTAAAGAAATGCGGATAAATGCAAACACCATTGAACGGACAGCGCTGAATAACCGTGACGTTTCAACTGGTCGATAAATTCTGCTACCTCGGTAGTATTATTACCGAAAATGGCGGTGCAGAAGAAGATGTCAGTTCCAGAATAAATAAAGCACGAGGCGCATATGCATGCTTGTTCCGCATATGGAGATCAACGGAGATCTCAACTAACACCAAATTGCGGCTTCAACTAACTCCAACGTGAAGGCAGTACTTTTGTACGGTTGCGAAACATGGAAAGTCACCCAATTCATCACAGGGCGCATACAAGTCTTCGTCAACAGATGCCTGCGTCGTATCCTAAAAATCCGCTGGCAGGATAGAATTTCAAACGAAGAACTATGGCGCCGTGCCGGCCAAGAAAGGATAGACGACCAAATCAGACGAAGGAAATGGAATTGGGTTGGCCACACCTTGCGACGCGAAAACGAAAATCTAGCCAAACAGGCCCTCGACTGGAATCCGCAAGGATCCCGTCGAGTTGGAAGACCTTGGACAACGTGGAGGAGAACCCTACTAGCAGAAGCCGCAACAACTGGGAGATCCTGGTCGGAGCTGAGAGCTGTCGCGCAAAACAGAGTCCGCTGGAGGGCAACTGTTTCCGCCCTATGTCCCATGAGGGATTAAAGGAGCACAATGAATGAATGATGAATCTTGTAAGTGCGCACATTTAGTTTGACATTTTAGCGAAAATATTGATAAACAATTGTGACAAATTCTCGGTATAATACATATATTCTACAATTGCCTATTGTTCATTTATTATTAAAATATCCAATCATAATATTCAACATCCATCATACTGGAAAGTTGATCGTGTGGACCGAAAGGGTCGAACCCACATCCCAACTAGTTTGGATTTGGTCCCACTGTGCGTAGTAATAAAAAAAAAATGGCAGTTATAGGGACTGCCGATAGAAGTGAAAACTTAGAACTTAGATGTTGAAATTAGATTCTTTTGAGGTAACACAAAATTCTATATTTCTTGAAAGGACTAAATCTTTTTGATTGCAGTATTTTCATTAGGACATTAACCAACTTATTAAAATATGTAGCACAAGTAACTGCGTCTTCATTAATAAGTGTACTTTTTTCTATAAAATTTAATGCTGCTGCATCTTCAACCGATATCTCAGAATTATTTTTTAAATTATGTAATAATTGTAGTAATTTTGACCATCCTATTTCATTAGCACTTATTGTAAAAAAGATACAATCGGGTTATGGTAACTAAAGTAAGAAATGAAAATGTTTGATTCAAATTTTTTTTTTTTTTATGTGACACACTAGAGACTTAGGGAAGGGCCCCTTTGTACTGTCGACCATATATATATATATATATATATATATATATATATATATATATATATATATATATATATATATATATATATATATATATATATTTTTTTTTTTGAAATGTCGAACAGCAGCTCTAGTCGGAAGATAGAGAGAGAACTGAAGGAAAGAACTGTCACAAGGAGAGAACTGTCGGGACCTCTGGGGATAGTAGTCAGGCGCCTTACCCCTAGACTACCGAGGCCCACATTTATCTAAGTATCGCGTAAAAACCGCATCGATCGTCGTTTTATATTTGGTAGTACTAAGTTTCCGATCATTGGACATATTTAAATTAAGTGTTGCATTTAAAAATTCAATTAATGGTAGATTTTTATCATCTGCAAAGTTAATATTGAAGTGTCCACTTAAAATCATCGGTACATTATCATATTTTTCGCCGAATCTTTTTTCGAGAATTTCAGAACCTTCTTTTGTATAAATCATCAAATTTTCGAATAAAAATTGTTGTATCTGTCTCATAGATTTTCCAGGCGAAATATAAACGGCAACCATTAATATGTATTGCCCATTCTCGGAACTGCAACGAGCAACGCATATTTCGCCTATATCAGAAACATTAACACCAATGCTTCTAGTGAATTTAGTATGTATGTCCATATATGAAGTAATGAAGTGTGACGTATCTTGAGTATTGTGATAAATAGCTACTCCTGCTGCTGGAACTTCGGGTCTTTTATAACTTACAACAAAGTTGAAATTCGGAACATCAAGTGGTTCTTCGTTTTTCATACGAGTTTCTGACAAAAGCAGAACATTTGACTTTTTTACGATAGCATCATTTTTTAGATCAGCTGCATCTGAAGACATCTTCAGGATCGAGGATGCAAACAAATTTGGAAAACAGATATTTAACACATCAGTCAAAATGACTGGTTTTATATTTTCATTTTCGATACTTAATTTAATAATAGTAGGCGGTCAGATTTATTTTTTTATTTAAAATCAAAAAGTTGATTATAATCGATTGAGCGCGTGCGCCAGTCATGAGCATGTCGGTGACGCGAACCCATAACATTTTCCCCTATCAAAAAGTGCCCAACGCGGCTAAAGAAGTTTTCACTTCAACAAGGATAACCTTTGTCTAGCAAGAGCATTGATTGTTGCCATATCCAAAGTGAATAAGGAGACAGAGTTTGTCAAAGTAAGGAGGGATGTTGGAAAATTACAAACTCAACGAGCAACAGAACTTTTGTCTGAATCCAGGATAAATATACCCAATGAAGGTGCCGGAATTCCGGAGTTGCAAAAATTTCAAGAACATCTGAAAGATTATTATAAGATTACTAGCAGGGAACCCGTTGCGCCTCGCTGCACCCATCAATGTGGTGGATGGTTACCATTCAGCTCTTTCCGCAGCATTATCCGTTGTACAATATATACGCTGGACATTTTCTAGATGTCCAACCAAATGAACAGCAGTTGCATATCTTTTATGAATGGCGAATGAAAGAAATTGCCATACCGCTAGATTATTGCTAACATTACGTCCCATTTAATATTGTGTTATTTTGCCGATCGCATTTGCATTAGCAACACCAAAAACAGCCATGTCGCTCCCCTTCATTATATATTTGAATATGAATTTGTTTGATTCGACGGAATCGCAAAATTTAACATTTATGAGAGCATTGAACGTCTTGGACAATAATGGCGAATAGAGTACGACCCAACGATTGTCAGCTTCACAATCGTAACCTTCCAAGTTATCTCTTTGCCATTGACCTTAGTCGGTCGACGAAGATACATTGGGTAACCATTGTTCCCGATTACATTTTCAGAAATCAATGCTCTTGAATACCGCTTTGAATATTTCTATCATGCATCATGATTCAGTCCCATCCCATTGTGGATTGCAAGTAAAAGTTATGAACAAATCTGACGACCATATTGATATTGGACATATGCTTTCCTACACACAATGCATCAACGATTTTCCAACGTTCGTTTCGAACTGTATCGATTTTCTTTGCTGAGCCTAACTAAAATTGTTAAAGTAACCGCTCGGCTGCGCCAACTTTGATATTTTTTGTTCTTTTTCACATATGCCTTTGTCGAAAACTACTAAATAAAGTCCATTTTAACATAAAAATTGGGTCAATAGCAAGAGAGGGAAGTATTGTACCTTGTTCAACAAAAATTTTTGCTTAAAAACTAACACATGCACAAATGCCTTATAGATAAAGAAACATTACTCGGCCATAGCCGTTGATATCCCATCTAAAGATAATAAGTTAACCTTGGTGAAGCAAGACCCATGTACTCCGAGAGTATGATAACAAACCGGTTAACCAAGTGTTAAATATTGACCCGTGTACGCCAGCCTAATGAGAGTAACATGTAAACGCACTCTAACTTTACTACTGGTACGTTTCGGTTAATCATTTATAATTTGACACCACTATCGCTGCTACAACCCTTTTTTAGAAGGATTTTACTTTTTTTTATTTCATTTAATAAAACAAACCAATTTCACGTACAAATCATATCAATTAAATGCGAAGAAAAAATTTCCAATAAGGATATCGACAATTCTTTTTCAAGCGCCATTACAAAAATACCAACAGACGTAATCATGAAAACTATATACATAAACCTTGCTATTGAGGTCTTCTAACATAAACCACACTCAATCAGTCATTTCATACAGCCAATTTTTCAAACATCGATTACATACAAAACAATGATTCATTTTTATATATATAGATAGTGTATAGATATGGTGCTAGAGGAAAAGATGTGATATTTGAGGGACAAAATACCGGAACAAACTAAATTTACTGTACCACAACAATCATTACAACGTTATAGGTTCGCTAACTGCTGCGTTTTGCTGTGGGTATTATTCCGAGGAATGTCATGTACCATACAATACCAAAAACGATCACAGATGTGGAGGAACCTGTCCTTGCTGCCAACAGACTCCAGCATGCGCTAGAGACTGTACCGAAAAGCTGTGTAAAGATTGTAATCGACATTTTAGAGGAAAATTTTGCTTCAACAATCATAAAGCTTCAGGATCTCTAAATAAGAAAAGTGTTTGCGAGGTAATAAAAAAATGCAAAGATTGTCTCAAGACATATAAAGCTGATAAAACTCATATATGCGGTGAATATTTTTGCAAGATCTGTGATAAACACGTGGAACAAGGACACTTCTGCTTTATACAATCAGATGTCAGAACACCCCCGACAAAAAATACTCTTTTTGTCTTTTACGACCTGGAAACAAGGCAGGAGAAGGTTGTAAATCAAAAATATATAGAAGGAGAATCAGCTGGAGACATAAAGCTACATGAACCAAATTTATGTGTAGCTGCGAGGCGTTGTGAACTTTGCATTGATATAGAAAAGTTACATTTCTGCCAAAAATGTGGATATAGATTGAAAATTTACCAAACTAATGTAGTGACCGAGTTTTTGAAAGATTTGTGGGAGCTAAGGAAGGGCAAATTTAAAAGGGTAGTAGTCATAGCTCATAATGGTCAGGCGTTTGACCATCAATTTATGCTGAATCATATTCTGAAAAAGACAGACCTGAAACCCAAATTAATAATGCGGGGGACGAAAATTATAATGATGTAGTTGGACAACATAAAATTTATCGACTCACTAAATTATTTTCCTATGAGCCTATCACAACTACCAAAGGCCTTTGATCTACCAGCAGTGTATAAAAAAGGATACTTCCCTCATCTATTTAACACATTCGAGAATAGGAAGTATATTGGGAAATTACCGGCAATAGAATATTACAGTCCCGACTCAATGAAAACTGAAGATCGTGATCGTTTCCTCAAATTGTACGAGGAACATAAAAATGAAGACTTTGATATGCAGCGTGATATTGTAGACTATTGCATTGGTGACGTGCAAATTTTGGCAGAGGCATGCCTAAAATTTAGAAAATTAATGCTGGTAGAATGCAAAGTTGATCCATTTGTTGAGGCGACAACTATTGACTCTGCATGCAATTTAGTTTTTCGGCGCAATTTTCTTAAACCGAATACTATTGGTATTATTCCATTAAAGGGATATAGATATGCGGATAATCAGTCAGCAATAGCAATTCAATGGCTAATATCTGAAGAAAAACGCAGAGGAACACACATGCAGCCAAACAAAGAGAAGTTGTTCTGAAAGGAGTAAAAGTAGATGGCTATTGTGCAGAGTCTAATCAAATTTTTAATCCCATGGATGCTACTACCATGGACACCCCACATGTTTGAAACACAACCGTGATCAACCTCTTCATGATGACCATAGCGATATGTACTTTAAATCACCGATATGAAGTAACAACCGCAAAGACGGAGCGCTTACGTTCTTATGGATACGAGGTCGTTGAGATGTGGGAGTGTGATTTTCTCAGACTGATGGAAACGAATAAAGACATTCAAGCTTTAAGAGACCATCCTTTACTGGTACATTCACTTTTAAATCCTAGAGATGCCTTTTATGGGGGTCGAACAGGTAATGTTTATACACATTACGAGTGCAAGCCAGGTGAAAAAATAAAGTACATAGATGTATGTTCATTGTATCCATGGGTTTGCAAGTATGGAAAATTTCCAATCGGTCACACTGAATTATATGTCGGAACAGATGCATGCTCCAAAGTTGATTTAGGTAAAATAGATGGTCTGATCAAATGTAAAATTTTACCGCCCGAAGGAATGTATCACCCCGTTCTACCGATTAGACAGAATAATAAGTTAATGTTCCCCTCTATGACAGTAGTGAGGAGAAAAACCAACATCATGAATGCACACACACGGATGAGCAAAGAGCTCTTATTGGAACATGGGTAATTGACGAGGTGAAAACAGCTCTAAGTAGAGGATACAAAATGCTGAATACATACGAAATAAGAAGTTACAAAACTGAGGCGTACGACAAATCAAACCTTTCGGGTGGACTGTTTACTTCAATGATGAACAAATTTATCAAGATGAAACAGCAGGCATCAGGATGGCCCAGCAAATGCGGTTCGGATGAACAGGAAAAGAGGAAATACCTGGAGGAATTTCTGCAAAAACTGGAGTATTCAGAAGTCAATAAAGTGTAGAACTGGAGTATTCAGAAGTTAAGTATAAAACTGGAGTATTCAGAAGTTAATAAAAATCCTGGGCTAAGATCGTTAGCCAAGTTAATTTTAAACTCCTTTTGGGGAAAATTTGGACAGCGAGAAAACCAACCAAAGACCAATATAATTAACAGTTCAGGAGAGTTGTATCAGTTTCTAATAAATCCGCCAGTAGAGGTACAACATCTTCTTCCAGTCAATGAAGAAACGCTTATTGTAAACTGGAATTACAGAGAAGAAGCTGCAGAATCTCTAGGAACAGTTAACATTTCTATAGCATCTTATACAACCGCACAGGCACGACTTAAGGGTACCTCACCCATTCTCGATTTCTGATTTTTGTGATTTTCATTGGGCCGGTAAATGAGGAAAAATCGACTTATGAGGTACGGATATATTTATACATGTAATTCAAAACCTTAAGAACAAGAAAAAAATGTAACACAGTTGTTTATGAACATTTTATAGCCTCTTTTTGCGGTCAACTAAAAGTCCTCTTTTTGGATAGCGGGCATGATTGTAATTGACTGGAACGTCTGAAACCAAAAAATCCAACGGGATTTTAAAGAGTTCATGTTTGGCTAGGGAATAGACTATTATTATTTGTTTAGTGCAAAAATTTACAAAATGGTGGACCTATGAATTTTTTTTTTTTCCAAAATCCGAATTTTTTTTTGTAAACTATTAGGCTATAATAATAGAAGATATTCATCAATCTTTTAACAAATAGTCTAAGTTATAGCTTTTAGTGTTTAGAAGAACATATCAAAATTTCAGAACGATCGCTTTTATAGTTTTTGACTTACAATGCCCGCCAATCGTAAAAACATAGTTTCGAGAAAAATGTGTTTTCACGATGCGACTTTTACAAGCGACACGGCGAAACTAAGCATTTGCGATTTGACGCGCCCACCATCAATCTGCTGGAACTCCAAGAGTATTCCGAATTTCGACTTGAAACTTTCAGGAAATATTCGAGTTATAGATTCGAATAAGACAATAAAAAAAATCGATTTTTTGAAACCGAGAATGGGTAGGGTACCCTTAAGTTATTTAGCTATTTGGAGCAGCTGGGAGAAAGAGTTTTATACATTATGACACTGATTCAGTCATATATGTATATTAGCAGAGAGGGAGAATACGATCCCCCAACTGGAGAATTCATTGGAGATATGACCTATGAGTTAGAATGCTACGGTCCTGGCAGTTATATAAAAACTTTTACAAGTGGAGGGCCGAAAAATTATGCATACGCAGTTTATAGCACAAGGGATGAATCCGTCAAGGTACAGAGTAAAGTAAAAGGAATCTGTCTGAATTATGAAGCTTCGCACCATGTCAAATTAGATTCAATTAAAAATATGATATTAAATGACAACGAGAAAGACCACATTCCTATCCTATCAAAAAATATTCGCCGCACAAAAGATCACGAGGTAGTAACAGTTCCGGAAATAAAAAATATAAGGTAACTTCAAATAAACGAAGATTTGTGGAAGTTTTCAGCTCCCTACCATATGGGTTTAAAAGACAAAAAAAGATGAGAAAATGTGTTTGTGAGACAACAACAGAGATAAATATATGAATTTGTCGCTGCTTACACTTTTGAACCATACCAATTTAGAAGAATAAGATATATGAATAAGTTTCGTGGAGTAGGCCTATTGGGGATACCACATGATAAAAAAAAACGCACCAAAAACTCTGCCCCAGGGGTTATTGTGGAAATGAGTTCCATATTTGTTAAGATATATAAGACATTAAAATATGTATTTAAGAGTCATTCGATATTTTTTCCTGGATCGTTAAAGTCATGAATTCTGCAACAGTTATTTTGGATATATGTACAATTTGTCAGTGAAGTAAATGTTCAGCTGTTTGCTAAGGAGATGGTAGTCTTACAACACGGATCACTTTAACCGAGCTTATACTACTTCAAGCCACCTTTTCCGTATAGTGAATTGACACCAAGAGCTCGTTGGCAGGATGATTTCAACTTTAGCAAAATAAATGGATTAAGATGGAATGGTGGAAATATTGATTACAACGAATTACCCAACCTATTGACGAATTATTCAAATCCAATAATTTATGTGAAAGGATTGGAAAAGGAGAAATTTATCCGGAAATACCTCCCTGAAGCCAAAATAATCCAGCTGGAAATACCAAAACTAAGTAACTTGGAAAACTTTGAGTCTTTCTGTATGATACATGGAAAGTCATCTACTCTCCGATGTGCCTTTCAAAATTGTGTTAACATATATTTATACATGTTAGTGAATAAATTTTTTAAATAAAAGATATCTTTAGTTTTATTTTATTTATTTCCATTCAAAATTTATCGTATCAAAAACAGGATTTGCAATACAGTACAACGGTATTTCATAAAAAAGTCGAGAATAATTTAAGTGTACATACATAAGACGTTCGACTTGGAATAAAAAAATCTTCACATGCTAATGTTAATACATTTTTTTCTTTACATTTTTCAACATATTTTCTATAACACTCTTTCACACTATCCGCAGCATTGTTATTGTGGTACATAACGATGTTTAATAATTTCAGCATTTCAAATAGTTTACAAAGTTCAGCCTGCCTTAAGGTGATGCTGCCACTGCCAACGGGAATTTTGTGTTCTTTTTGCAGCTTTGGTTGATTTGCTGGAGATGTATTTTCCATTTTGGTTTTTAAAGTGCTAAGATAGCTGTAAATTGTTGTCCATTCAGAATAACATACTGAAACACTATTTTTGCCTCAAATGCTGATGGGTCAAATCCGAGAATTATTTTCCGGTTGTGACAATCGTCCAGATGATATGTGTAGTTTAATAACAGATTTTCACCCACAACTTTTGCTTCACATTTGGACAACTTCTTTTCTCCTTTAGCACCAGTGTGGTCCTTTGTCTCTTATGTGATGGCTCCATGCTACTCAATTTAAACTTAACACTGAATATTAACATCCTCTGTTTGGGGTTTTTATAGTACTGACCTCTGCTTTGCATGATTGGTTACAGAAATCTCCACCATTTTGTGAAAAATTCTTTAAATATAAATTAATAATTTTATTATCATTTGAACTGAAATCGCTGGAGGCGAATTCTTTTAAAAAAGTTTTCAAGCTTTTCCCCTGCATCGTGAATATACACAGCAATAATGTCCACAAGTTGCTGAAAAACGGCCTTGCAATCATTTTTTATTATTCAAAAAATTCTTTGAATTATTTAATAGAAATCTTCGAAAATATTTGTTGGTGGGATACCTTCCAAATGAGTCAAAGTACTCTGCCGAGCCTTGTTTAGAGAAATAAAATGCAACCCAATGAGTTCCGTCTTTGTGTGCTGGATCGGTATTAGCTATGACACATGCTGGTTTTTTTAATTTTTTGTGGTAGATGGTTGCATGGGAAGACTCCTCTAAAAAATTTGTTTGTGACGCGAATATTTGTCAATGCAGTTGCAAGTTCGATCGTGTTCATTCTTGTTCACAGGTAAATACTGCTTCCAGGTCAATGACACTGCTGAGAGATGTAACATAGTTATTTATAAACTCCTTGGTTGGTGCACCACGAACAAAGATTGTCTTAAATTTCGTCAGAGTTTTTATAACGTCTTCATCTATCCGTTTTAGTTCAAGGTTTCCAAATTTAGTTGATTGTTGCTGCTCGTTGCATTCTGTAGTAGATATTTAAAAAGTATTTCCTTCGCAAACGTTTTATTTTGCGCAGTGAATCCAGCGAAAGAGACTTTTTTAAAGAAGGTATATTCACCTCCGCAAAACTATTCAACATTAATTAAACAGCTCATTGTTACCGTAATAAATCAATTCACCAACTAGCAGTTGGAACATATCGTATCCACCTTATATAGATTTAAAAATTTGTGTAAACATTTCGATCCTTGTCAATTTCAATGCTTCCATCGTACTCAGCATATCCAATCCATGTCACACTATTTTTTAACGCGTCTCTAAATTTTCCTTCAACTCGTACTGTTCCCTGATTTAGTAAATTGCCGCAAGTCGCGTTATATGAATTGTCTGTTGTTAAATCGAAAGCGAGAAGAAAACATCCCTTGTCAAATAATTTCTTGGATATTTGATGACCTTTATCGATATAATGAATACCTGTTCCCCTGAATAACGTATTGTATCCGCGTGTACTAATCGGATTATCTTTTGAGTAGTAAAATTCGAGAGGTTGATTAGGTATCTTCACGCCATTCACTGATAAATTGAATCTGGTAATGTTGTTTTGTTTAAAGTTGAAGGGGTTCTTTGTTCTTCTGCCAGTGTAAGCATCATTGTCCACCATACCCAAAATTATTAAGTTTGGTAACTATCCGATGACGATATTATCCAATGAAAGTGTGAATGTGTTTGCGGGAATAGTGTAACTTTTAACTTCAACTCGCTTGTATGGGGGGTATATGGCGTTTGATCGCTGTAAAACTGTCTCATGTGCTAATAAAATATTCGGATTGACTGTCACGTGATTCATGTACATACATGGTTGCATCCAAGATTTTTAATTGTGGTGAGGCGGTCCCGTCCTTGGATAAAATATAAAATTCTGGTTTTTCAAGCGATAAAACTACACGTAAATCGACACCGTTTAATAGCAATTTATCCTGATTAAACAAATCAGTGTGGATTTTGCCCATCAATTCAACTACATTACTTTTTTTTTTTTTTTTTTTTTTAATAACTTTATTAGTTTACAAGTCTTAACCTAACAAAGTGGGTCTAAGCCCATGGAGCTTAATCCTAGTGGGCTATACAATCTTAATTTTTACAATCTTAAATTGTATACTATGAAGCTATTCTATATGTAGTCTTAAATTCTAGGGGATGGTCCTTGTATCAGTCTGTTTAAAATTGTAATTAGTGTTTTCGTCTGTTCCTTGTTCGTATTCAGTATAGGTATGTTGTTGTCATATTGTATATATTGTCGTAATATGTGAGCAGTGGTAGGACAGTCAATGAAGAGGTGTCGTGCTGATAGAATTTGCACCGGGCAGTATGGACAAGAAGGTGGGGCAGCTCTCTCGAAGATGTATCTTTTAACGGCCAGGAAATGTCCGAGCCGTAGTCTTGTATACTGGACCCCCAACGATCTGGGGAGATTATGCCCCTGGGGTGTTGTAATTTCCTTCCAATGCGAGGCTAGGAAGGTGCTGCTTCGGTTCCAGTTACGTTGTTTTTTGTCGTCCATTGTTTGTCGCGCTTTCTTTCGTACCGATAGAAAGTCAGGTGTTCGTACTTCTGTTAGGGGTCGTCTATGAGCTTCTTTTGCTTCCCTGTCTGCGTATTCGTTCCCACTTATGCCCTTGTGTGCGGGGCACCAAATAAGCCGTATGTCCTTGTTACTTACTATCTGTCTTATATGTACTACTGTTGGGTGTCTGTTTTTCAGGTTCCTGATTGAGTGAAGTGCGGAGAGCGAGTCAGTTATGATTACAGCAGATTCTGAACTTTCTGCAAGTAAGCAGGCTTCGTATATGGCTATTGTTTCCGCGATATAGATTGAAGTCCAACCTGGCATTCTTGCTAGACTCAATACGTTTCCCTCTCTATTCACTACCGCGTAAGAGACCTGATCTGTCATTTTAGATGCGTCTGTGTAGTATTGTTGCTGTACTCCTTGTTCTTGTATTAGTCGATTGAATTGCTGTCTTATAAAAGGGCTACTGTAATTGTTGTATTTGGTCATTTCTGTGTTTATTCGACACTGCTTAAATGACCAAGGGGGTGTTATATTTGTTCGGTTCTGTGTTTGGTCAGGGATGTAAAGTAAGTCTGTTGGAAGTTTCTTCAACCCCAGTACGAGGGCCGATGGTTTTCTGTATTTTTTCATTTTAGAGTGGAGTATGTACGTTATGGTTTGATGCAGTGGAGCTTGGTAATTGTGCATGTTTTTAAGGATTACGGTAGCCGTTAATTCTTCTGTCCGTTCTGTAATGGTAGGTAGACCGGCCTCGATCAAGAGAGCATCGATCGGCGTCGTAGGTAGGGCTCCAAGAGCAATGCGTGCAGCCTGGTTAATTGGCTTTTGGACTCTTTCGAGTGCTGTCTTTGTTCCATGTCCGTATAAGGTCAGTCCGTAGTCCACTTTGCCAATTACTATTTGCTTCGCTATTCTTATGGCTAGGTTTACTGGTGGTCCATGCTTTTTTTGGCAAATGACCTTGAGAATGTTATTGCGTTTCCTCAAATCTTCAGCAACTACTTTTGCCTGCTTATTCCACCGTAATGTTTTGTTCAGGTGTAAACCTAGCAACTTCAGTTCTTCTTTTAGTGGGATTGTGTGATTTGCCCAGCTTAAGCTGGTTGCAGTACAACTTGTTCTCCTGCAGACATGTAATGCTTCCAGCTTGTCTTCTGAAATAATTGCCCCAGCTGTTTGGCACCATGCTTTTAGGACGTTAAGTGCTGTTCTTAGTGTATTTTCTACCGTGTAGGTATCGCCAGAAGCGTAGAGAACTATATTGTCTGCGTATATATGGAAATAGAGGTTGCGCACTTGTGTTAGTGCTGAAGATAGTTGGTGTATGTAGGTGTTGAATAGGGTTACCGATAAAGGCGACCCTTGCGGTGTTCCACTTGCTAGGTGTAGGACATTCGAAGCAAAACCTTTATTTCGAACCATGATTTTACGGTTTGTGAGGAATGAGTTGACTGTCTTTACAAAGTTGTAACCTGCATTCCATTGGATGAGCTGGTGCACGACGACTTTTCTTTGAAGTCTGTCATATGCTTTCTCCAGATCTGCTGAAAGCAATACACTATGTTCTCTCCGTCCGATGGCACAGGCCAGGTTGTGCTCAGTTTCCTGTAAGAGTGACAGTGTTCCCCTGCCAGGTCTGTAGCCGACAACCCCGTCTGTGAGCCTTCGTTCTAGGAGCCAACCTAGTCTATTGCTGAGGATTTTTTCTAGGACTTTGGAAGATGTTGGAAGGAGGGATATTGGTCTGATGTGGGTGGTGGGGACAATTTTGTTGGGAGCTTTAGGGATGGGGCGGATCTCTGCCAATTTCCAGGCCTGTGGAAATGTGCCCGAGCTCAGCACCTTATTATAGAGCCTAGTTAGCCTCTGCAAATAGAGTGATGGGGCGTTTCTCATCATTCCATAAGTTATTTTGTCCAGGCCCGGTGTTGAACCTTTGTAAGAGTCCAATACATCTTGGACTTCTCTTAAGGTTATCTGCATGTCTAGGGGGGAGGGAGGAAGGTTCTGGAGAGTTTCCAGCTCTGCCTCTATGGCTCTGTCATCTTCACCGTGTAGGTTTAGATCAGTGTCTGCATAACTTGAGAGCTGTTTGCCTATTAGGTTTGCGATTTCGTTGGGATTGGTAATAGTCCTATTTTCATGTTCAAGTGCGGAAATCATAGTGCCTTTTCTATTTCCGAACACCGCTCTGATGCAGCGCCAGTTTTCTTGAACTGAGTTGTTGGGGTTAATAGCATCAAGAAAATTTTCCCAAGCCTTGCGTTTTTCTTCTCGAATCGTTCTGCGCATTAGCGCATTAATGGAGCGATAATAGATTGCATTTTCTGCAGTAGGGGATCTTTTAAAACGCTTCCAAGCCTGATTCTTTGTTCGAACCAGCTGGCGAATATCATTGTTGAACCAAGAAGGGGTAGTTTTATTGGCGCGTTGAGTTGATGGCATGCTGCCATTGTGGAATATGTTTTGAATGTTCTGTGGCTTGGTTAATGTGCAAAATGATTGGAAAGTGGTCCGTTTGTTTAGGGTGCTCAGTTGTAGTCCAGTTCAGTCTTGAGGCAATGTCTGGGGTTGCTAGTGAAAGGTCTATATTAGTCAGTGTGTTTCGTGTTGTAAACATTGTCGGTGATCCGTCGTTCAGTAGTACGTATTCTGTATTATCTAGCCAGGCGCTTACCTGATTACCTCTCCGAGTATTGTACTGCGATCCCCATAGCTGGTGATGCGCATTGAAATCTCCGAGGAGTACTGCTGGTCTTCTTAGTGGTGAAGTTAGTTTGTCTAGTTCTTCTGTTATATTGTTCAGTTCTTGTTCCACGTAGATACAGGCAATGTCCATTGTTATTCCAGCATGCACTCTAAGTGCTAGCATGGGAGTATTTTGGTTAGTTATGGGTAATGTTTCTACCGCTAGGCCTCTTTTTACCATGATGCCAGCTCCGCTGACTCTCGTGGAATGTGTGTTATGTGTGAATAAGTCATACTGTCGGTATTTTCTGGGTGCGTTTGTGGGAGTTACGTGTGGTAGGTGTGTTTCTTGCAGTGCTATGATGTCCGGGTTGTATCGTGCTATTATTATGTCAAGTGAAGCAGAGTTTGTATAGAGTCCTGAAATGTTCCACTGTACTATTGTAAGTTTGTTGGTATTGGGAATGTTTGTAAATCTACGTTGCCCTTGGTGATTTGCAAATGCCATATTATTGTTTACTATCAGGTAGTGTTTTGATGTTAGTGGATTGAATTTCCATATCTGAATCTGTTTCGGTTTCAAATGTGTTTTTTCGTCTATTTGGTGTGTTTATTGGAGAGTGTGCCGTGTTTACTGCTGCAATGGTGTTTTTAAGAGTGTTAGGCGAGAGAGAGAGTAATGCATTTAGTTGCGATATGTCTACAGGTTTGTCATTTGCTGTGAATTTTATTTGGGTGTTTTGTGTATTAGGGTATGGTGAGTTAATTGTAACGATTTTCTGATGTGCTTGTTTTGTTATGTTTATTTTATTGTCTGGGTTGTTCTTGGTTAGTTCTTCTGTACTTGTTTTCCTAATTTGGGTGTTGTTGCTGCTAACTATACTAGCCCAAGATTTGTTGTTAGTAACATTTTTTGTACCTACATGATTGATGTTAGTTGCTACGATATCATTATTTCTAGAATTTTGGGTTAGTGTAGTTGATTGCTCATTACCGTTCTTCCTGCCTACGTGGGATTCCTGTGAGTGAGCGTTGGTTTGCGCATGTTCCTCATACCATTGCTTTCTGGCTTCGAACCTGCTTAAATGGCGGTTGAGTTGAATCACTACAATCTCCTTTTCTCTTAGGAAGATTGGGCAATTTCTGTCGAGGGTGGAGTGTTGACCTTCTATTTTACAGCTGATGCAATAAACTTTCGTACAAATATGGTCTTCAGCTTCCGCTTTCACCTCGTTACACGTGGGACATCTGGGCGTTTCGTTACACCTGGTTTCATGGTGCCTGAATTGGAAGCATCGCCGACATCTTAAAGGAGCTGGATACCATCTTTGCGTGCTAATTTTCTCATAAAGGATATAAACATGTTTGGGCGGTTGGTAGGTGGTGAAGGTAATAAGCAACGTACCCGTATTTACCTTTTGATTGTTTACTGTCCTTACATAGTGCTTAACAGCCTTGACCGTGGGATTATCCTCTTTAATTCCCTCAAGGATGTCTTCTTCGCTGACTCCCTTCAGGTTTGGCATTCGTATGGTTGCTTTGGACTCATTAAGCTTATCAAAAAACAACGCTTGCGCCTCGTAATTTCCAATTTTTTTTAAATTTTTAACTATTTTGTTTGCTTCGAGCTCATTTGGCAGAAGTAGGAGGTATTTTCCTTCACGAAGGGCTCGGCAACTCTTGATTTTTCCAGAATAGATCTGGAGGGTTTTTTGTACCAAGAATGGATTCAGCTCCGTTATTTTTTTTTCATTGTTGATCAGCTCTGCCGTAATATATTTAGGATCTTGCCCCAATGAGAAAAAATTCTGTGTCTCTGCTGGTGTCGGATTCCATAGTTCGTTATCAACATTTTTGCGTTTTCGGAACTTCTTTTTCGGTTTGGTGTCATCTAGGAGCGCAAATGGGTTGCTACTTGGCCCTGGCGCTGGCGCCATGCCGCTAGTAATCGCACTTTACACTATGCCGAAAACAAAGGAAACTACAAAGATAGTCCAAAAAAAAAAGAAAAAAATTTCACAATGTGCACTGACGCACAGTCAAAAACAAAAGCACGAAAAAAACAATAAACTGCACTCTGAGAGTGAGGCTCAGGAAAAAATTAAGGTTGAAAGTCACTGGGAGCAAAAGCACTGAACAGTTCAAGGGCTCGAACGTGACTGTACATTACTTTTATTGAAAAGTTTCTGACGATCTAAATAGCCTTGATGTAATTCAAGAACGGGTTTATCGATATCTACAATTTCCGCGTCATCTTTGTCAAGATACCAGCCGACCGACTCCAAATGGGTAGATGCCGCATCTTTGCCATAATTTAATAAATTTTCAATATAAGCGCGATAATTGTAATTGCGTTCGGTTTGAGCAATTGGTTTTCCATTCAAATATACAGTGCACTGGCGAAATATGGAGTGTAAAATATTGTTTATTAAACCTGGAGCATCACCATCATCTGGATAAAGTTCTTCTTTTCCATTTTTTATTTTAATTAATTGCAATTTTAAACGAAGATAGATGCTAGATAAATCACGGTATGTATCTCCATGACCCAAAGTTACAAACTCTAGAACAGAGGAGTTGCCGAGCGAGGCTATTGGCTTATATGCTACTTCTTCTGTTTTCAAAATATTGCTCTAACTGGTGGTGTTGAAAAAAGATCCAATTCTGATTTCATGCATTCTTTGCACGACATTATGATTATTTATCAAATATGTCCAGTATACGTTTACGTATCTTTCGTTTTGTTTTCAAAACTCTTGCTTTTATTCATTTTCTTTGATTTTTAGTTTTACAATTTCAATCGGTGTTTTTTCACGTCTCTTGCGTTTAACAGCTGGTTTTATATGTAGAGTTGTAAACGTATTGGGTCTTTTTATACCTGCACCCTTCATTCCGTCAAACAGTTTATTTATACCTTTCTGAGCTAAATCTTGAACAAAAACTCGACCCTGTTCTTTTAAAATATCTTTAACTGATTTGCTGCTGATGTTTTTATCCTGTATTATAGCTTGTCCTGTTTTTACAACCTGTTGTGCCAATGTTTTTAATCCTGATGTAGCTATGGGTTTTAAGTGTCGAAATAATGCGCTGAAGAAGCTACCGATACCTCTTCCACGTTGATAAATAACTGGACCACGATATTATTCTCAAATATCTGACAGGCCGCCGCCGCTTTGTATTAAATAATAACGTGTATAATAGGAATCCATCTCGTAATTCTATTATTTTATGCAAGAACAGCCTGTTGTTCAAATATTTATAGTTTTTCTTGTCTTTTAAAATGTAGCATTACATATGTAGGAATATAACTTGTTTTAAAGTCTACTAACTCACCTTGATGATCAGTTATTTTTATAGAAATACTTTCAATAAAAGTTTTTTCAATGGGACAGTATTCTACATGCTCAAATCTTAATATAGTACCACACTTTTGAATCGGTATTATTCGTAGATATCTTACTAGTTTGTCGCCTATAGCTCTAGGTTGAATAATATCAGTGTATATATGCATTATATTTTTCTCAGAGCAATCTTTTATAGTTTCTTGTGTA